>JANHFT010002424.1:407049-425833 GCA_032467955.1 Pseudoxenodon macrops
GTTTCCCCAAACTCTATTAAATACCTTTATGTTACATTTCTAAAACTGTGTTGCATTAAAAATCTGCCACTTTTTACACAGGAACTGGGAATTGGGAGGGGGTAGTAACATCCTCCCAGGGAACATAGAGGCATCTAATATATATTCAACTACTGACCAATAAATTTCACCCGTCCAATTGGAAAAAGCTATTTCTATCATTATACACAAAATTACAAAAGTAGACAAAGTCATAAGAATCATAAGAATAATATCACATACATTTTCAATTCAGTTGCATTTTTTACACGAAAGCTGAGCCATCCTGAAACGTGATTTACTCCATAGTATTCCCTTTCAGAGATAAGAAGAATTCTGGATTTTCTCCTTTTTGCTCTTCCCAATGCTTCAACATATAAAAATGGGAGAGGGGGTGTTAAAATACCTTTCTACACCTCCTTCAAAATTTCTATTTTTAATCATTCATGAAATGCGATAAAAGATTCTTAGGTCTGTTAATCTAGGAAACCCTATGAGTTCCCTCTGTTCTTTCTGTCCCTTTGCTTACTTTAAAGAGGCAGCTAGCATTAAGAAATCAACCACTACAAATAGGGCATCTGGGGTTTTAGGAAGAGACACAACAGAAAAACCCAGCCTTTTAAAATACCAATCCTTGCACGTGAGGAAAGCCCTGTTTTATGGATGGCCTGAGAGGTTCAGATCCCATCAATCAAATTATTTTGGGTCTCTCTGGGGGGGAAAAGCACTGGAAAGCATGGAACACAGAATATATTCCCAAAAAACTTTGCTTTGAAATAAAGGACACTTTCATCTTTAATTCACATTCCCGGAAAGGCAAAGTAAGGCAAGTAGTTGCCTTGCTCTGCACTTCTGAAAATGTGAATTAAAGTCTAGCTTGGTCCTTTTATCCACATATTGTACTTCATTCTGGGAAAGAAAGAGGGTGACAATCCAGTGTTCCATCCAAACAGGAATTTGGATGAAATAGCGCCAAATCTCCCTGCTTCTTTTCCCCCTAGTAGTTTTCATACAACTTGATGAAGAATGGGCTTCCTAAATTCTTTCAGAAGTGAAATGAAAATCTGAGAATTTTCTGTAAGCGAGTATCATATCCTTGTCCTTTTTCTTTACAAGAGAGTAAAAAAAACTGCAGCTTCCCTGGCTTCAATTGAATACCAAAGAAAGAAATTATGAAGAAACTGCTGCCTGTGAGACTTTTTGTTCTTGTTTGTTGACAAATGCCCACCATATTTACTAAGGGAGACAAGTCCTTGATACACAGTTGGGAGAATTTCTCTTCCTTTGGAGAAATTCAGAGTTAGTGCTCACACACTTCTCTGCTTACACATTGTTGGGGAATTTCAAAAGGCCACTGGTGCCCAGTTTCAGTGCGAAGGGACTTCAGAGTGAAAAACTTTCTTCTCTCTGTCTGATATTTTCATTCTTCAAACTCTCTTTTCGTTGCAAATGGCTGAGGGGAAAACTGTCTTTACTTCCACCATACATTACTGGATGCAATGAGAAAAAGAAATCTGAAGAACTCTTTATACTCTGAGATTTCAGTTTGGGAAATTTTTGCACAAAAATTGCTATCTGCTTAACTTTTCTTATTGAAATTAGTGCAATTGACAAAATACTTCATTTTGCACAGAGTTTATCCTTCATTTTGCCATCTTAATTTTTACTGTGATCTAGCAGCACTGTGATCTAGGAACATCACAGTTCTGGCCCTGGAGTCTGCCGCCTTCACTTCAAAATCCTTAGGTACACACAAGGGGAAAGCACTGTGTATTTCTCATCTCTGCAATTGATGAGGCAGCCGTGGAAGTTGAGGTTGCTTCAAGCATACTTTGTACTTGCAATAAAAAGTTGAATCAAATCAGATTTACTCCAGCTTAGGTAAAGTGTTCAAAATCTTATATCATGCCTTCTGTTTATCATAAAGTGGCAGAACCAACGTAATTACAATCGTCTTAACCTCAGTCTTGAACCTGCTCTCCTCATCACACCTTTCTCCATTGCCACCTGCTGGGCTCTAAGTTCCTTGCCGTGCTCATAACTGCAAAAACATCAGCACAAGAAGCTCTCTGCTCCAACTAAAATTGGACAAATGGAGATCTGACCTGTATGACTATTTTAGCTACAGAAAACAAGCCTGGACCACATACATGTAGTCTTCAACTTACAATACAACTGGGACCAGAATTCCCATTGCTAAGCAAGGGAGTTTTTAAGATACGGCCAATGTTATGACTTTTGGCCATGAAGGAATCATTGCAGTTGTTAAGTGAACTATTCAGTCATTAAGTAAAACAGGCTTATCCCATTGAGCATGCTTGTCAGAAGTTGGTTGAGAACCTCACAAATGACAATCACATGACCCCGAGTTGTTGCAATCATCGTAAATACATTCTATATGTCAAACACTCAAATTCTGATCACTTCACCATGGAGATGGTGAGATAGATATAAGTGCAAGGACTAGTTGTAAGTCAGTTTTTTCAGTACTTTTATAACTTTGAATAGTCGCTAAATGAAGGGTTGTAAGTTGAGGATTACATATATAAATGATAGAGTCATGACACATAATGCCAAAACATGGTAGTATGTTATCCTAGCTAACATATAACTGGGTTCATCATATTAATGCCAGTTACAATCCTTAGCAGCCCATGCACACAAGTGATTCAGGGTATGTTAATATTATTGATTGTCCTCAGGGAAAAGAACTGTCCCTTGACAATTGTGTACTCTAACATGATCGGTCTTTAAAATACATTCCATTTTCAGGCCTACAAAAAAGACAGATAAAGGCAAAACTGGAATGATAAAACTGAGGTTCCTACAAGCAATGGCTTTGTGACAGTTTTCTCTCAAAAGGATCCTAGCTGGTTCAGCTCAGAATTTGGGGAAAACATTGCAAAACAGAGACCAACTTCTCTGAATCCAGAATACATCTTTGAAAGGGCCAAGGAGTTATCCCTCAAGCCATGTTTAAAGCACAATGGATTCTGTTTCATAGCAATAGCACTTAGACTTATATACCACTTCACAGTGCTTTACAGCCCTCTCTAAACAGTTCACAGAGTCAGCATATTGCCCCCAACAATCTGGCTCCTCATTTTACCCACCTAGGAAGGATGGAAGGATGAGTCAACCTTTTGCCAGTGAGAATCGAACTGCTGGCAGTCAGCAGAATTAGCCTGCAATGCTGCATTCTCACCACTGCACCACCACAGCATGCACAACAACTCCAAAATTACTTCTAATACATTGCCATCAGACTAAAAATAAATGACGTCTAACCTTCAGCAAGTGATATCAATGACATAAAAAGACACCTTTGTTTTTAAAAGATCTGAAAGAGGAATGGCAGAGGCAACATTTATCAATATTTCTTCTATCCTACCTCTGCTCAAGTCTGCTATTATTATTTTTTGAAGCATCTCAAAAGCTTGCAGGATGTATTTGATAAGGATGATAATGGAATGAGTATGCACACCAATGAGCAGTGCTGTGTCAGTCATATCCCTTTCAAATTTGGAGATGCCTAAGATGATCGGTGATCTCTGTTCTGTTCTCTCTAAAGGTTTAGGGCCATGAGTGATCCTATATCTGGATTTTGTTTCCAATGCTGGTGTAGTCATGACTCTGAAACAATAGCAGCCATGGTAGACATCTCTAATGGAATCCAATGTATCAGGACATATATTTATACTACAGTGATCTGTCCACATACATTGGAAATGGAAATTCTATATGTTCCCTAATCAAGTAAACGAGGGCACACTCAATTCATCCATGAAAGGGGGAGTAGGGGATTTGGCAAAATATCTGTTTCAAAAGGGGTCAACCGTGGTGGTTTTTTTATTGCCTTAAATTTGAGGCTATGCCAGAATACAGAACCATCCTTCACAAATCAAGAAATAATAAGACATTTCCTTCCTGTTGTACTGCACCCTATGTGACTTTTTTCATTATCATGTTTTCAGATTTTTACAAAGCAAACCTAATTAAGAAGCTCTCTCATTAGTCTTCCAGAAAAATTAGCACAGCTTATGCTAATTGCTCCTGTAAAATTTAATAAACTCATTGAAATGGGAATAGTCTAATGAGGTTTTATTTATTGAACTAGAATAACTATATGGGAGAAAAGAGGTTAGGCCATAAGAATATCCAATGTTGCAATAAAAAACACAATGTATTCCAGCCCTGCCTAGGAATTTTATGGCAAACCTTTTAAATTCAAATTGGAGGCACCGTTGGAACGTTTGTCGGTTTGGAATATAGTAACAGGAAGTAGTTTCCTCTTTTTTTCTCTCTTTCTTTTTTTTTCTGCTACTAGGTTGAACAGTACTGTGCCCCTTGTAATAGAGATGGCTGAATATCAAGTTGTTTTGCATCATTGTGCATCCTCTAAAGATGTGTCACTTCCTCATCTTCATGAAATAACATTCAGTTTTATAGAATGGTGTGGGGGAAGGGTGTCGGAAAAGCACCACTCCTTTAAATAATAGTTGTGAAGCAGATTCTACCATGTCCTTACATTTTCTACAAATTGCAGATTGTTTCTGTCAAACGACAAGCAGGAGAAAATGCACAAAGCACTAGCTCTCTGGGATTGAGGGGATGATATGCTATTATTAGCATTTTGGAGATTAATATATAGTCACCTTTGATACAGTAAGCTTTAAAATGTATCCCTGGACATCACACCTTTGGTGTTTTGATGTATGTGTTTGTGCTGGAACTTGCACATGATGTAACCAAAGAATCTCTTTGTGTGTAAAATGAGTGTCACACACACACATTTTTCTGTTAACTTTCTGTTTGTTTGTTTGTTTGTTTGTTTGTTTGTTTGTTTGTTTGTTTGTTTTTATTGAATTGATGAAAAATCCTAGACTCAGTTTTTACATTTCCAGATATAGTGGCAAAGGTTTATCATTACAATACACAACTTGGTTTTTAAGTCACTTTGACTGCAATTTGTGGTGGTAAAAGGCACCTCTCAAAAAACATATGAGCTGCAGTCACTACCAAATCCATGAGATTCCGCCTCCTCTCCTCCCCTCCCAATCCATGAACTGCTTTGGCCATGACACAATTCTAGCATGCTCCTTTAAATGAAGTCCTTTCCCAACCTGCCTTCTGCAGCCTTCAAATAATCTAATGCCTTCTAGGTATGTTGGGACTATGACCTCATCAATCTCAAGTGCCGTGGCCAATGGCCATGTTGACTGGGAATTATGTTCATTGTAGTTCCAACACATCTGAAGAGCACCAGATCAGAGAAGATTAATCAGGAAACAGTTATGAGAGGGGCTCAGAAATATCTCACTTAATACAGTATACAACACTTACAGCTCATATTGTGGTAAATTAGTGTAAGAGTTACATGATAGCAAAAGAAGGTATTATAGTAATATCCACTACCCACTAGAAGAAAATCTATTACAAGTAGCAGTAGAAGAGAGTCTAGTACATATATGGGTAGGGATGGCCACAGGGCATACAGCTGCCCCAGTCCCTAGCTGATGGTCATGCTAATTAATGCTCTGGGGAGCTGAAGTCCAAAATATCTGGAAGATATCAGATCTCCTATCCAGAGATCTGATATAGTAACAAATATATCCTCTACTAGCATTTAATCCTGGATATTCACAGCATTTGTAAGAGATTGCCAATATTTATACATCAAAAGTATTATTCATTAATGTTCACATAATCTATAGTAGTATATAAAATGCAGTCTGTGTTTGTCCTTACACCAAAAACAAACAGCTCACCAGGCATTCCCCAAATCAAGTTATATAAATGTAGATACAGGAAGATCATCTATACATAGAAATAGATGGTTTCAATATGGTCTCGGCCTGCTTACATGTAACACCTAAGGTCACCATTCTGTGTTAAAGTTACTTCAGGCCTAATAGGTTGCACATTCTGCCAGGCATAAGTCTCTCCAAACCCTCTTTCTTTATCCTATAAAGGATCACTTGGCAGTAAACAAACAAACACAAAAAGCGAACCATGGTTTTGCATATCAATTGGCATAATAGCTTACAATTTTATGCATGCAGGAGTGACAGCAGATTGCAACTCAACATATGTTCTGTGGCTCCTGACAGCTTTTTAAAGTTAACACAATTGGTGAAGTATTCCGTTTTAAATGTGAGCTCCATGCAGATTGCTTTATGGTTTTCAAAATCAAGAGGGGAAAATTACACTAGTAAATGTCACTCGTCTCACCAGAGCCACCAACTGTACAAAGCACCTACTTTCTTTTGCGTAAATGTTTGAACTATCCCTGGCCAAGAAAAAGGTTTTAAGTACCCTACTGGGACAGATGCTAAGCGGCAACAATAGAAGCCACACTAATGCAATTCAGGTAACCCAATCCTGTTTCAAAAACACAGGCAAGGCTAATTACAGCTCGGCTGAGTCAAATTTCTTGTGCCACTGCAACTCACAGGAACAGGTCAAAATCACATGTTATTCAAACCACAGTTATATCAAACTCCTCTATCAAAATCACCACTTGAAACCAAGAGAGGAATTTTCAAAGATTAGCCAGTTCATATTCAAAGTGGGTGACAAGGCAACATTTGTAAGAGTAAACCTTACAAATGAAAATAAGCATGATTGTTAGGTTCACGAAAAATCTTTATGAACCAACTAAAAGTACTGCATGATCAAAGTTCTGTACAACTATGGTATGGTAGATCTCCAGACCAAGAGCTGTGAGGAAAACGGAAGACAGAAAGGATAGTTTGGATTTAAAAAAAACATTTCTTAGTAAAAAGAACAAAACAAGGACCTTGCCCATATAACATAAGCAATCTTTGCAACACAACCAATCAAGAAACCTACATTTCTCAGTGCACTGGAAGCAGAAAATAATAGTTATCAACTTCACAAAATGGATGTTAAATCATGGTTTAAAAAGAGGTTTTTTCATGGTTTATTCTCAGTTTAAACACAATGGAAATTTATTTTTGTCTGTTTATATTCTGGGAGAAGAAAAGAGATTCAAGAATACACAAATAGAGCAGACAGTGCCATATTTAATATCTTATAGCTCTCCAATAATTTCTTTATTATTTAGCTACCACAGGAGTGCCAGAATGTGGATCTGGCCCAGAATGATTACACAGAACCTCAAATGTACCCCAAAAAAAGTTTCCTCAACCCTTAACGTGCAATTGATACATTATGTAATGCCAATTGGAATTTACTTAAAACATTTACTTACTCTATAAAATTATACAGGTTTTTTTTTTTAAAGGAGAGAGAGAAAACTGTACTAACAGCACAACTGGAATTAAATTTTGTTGAGTTAAATGGAGCTTCCTCCCCAATATGCAAGTTTAGAATTACACATAGAGGCAATTATTCCTTTTACATCATGTTTTCTCGTCACAGAACAACATAATTTCACTACATTTCAGTACACTTCTAGTACAACTCAACAAAGAAATGTTTATGAATTGAACACAGTTCACAATATCTTTGATGCCTTCCCCTAACCTTCTGTTCTCTGGCTATGTTTGGACCACAGCTCCCAGAATTCCCAACTGCCCTGGCTACAAATCTGGAAATGACAGACCCAATTCATCTGAAGGTTGCCAATAAGACAGGTCTATATAATACAACAAGGGATATTTGATTCTAAACTGATCCAGCATCCGGCTTAGCTGATGGCATTCAGTATCAGCTCTGCATGGTCACCTAACTCTCACAGAGTAATTGGTGACACTGTAACAGTTTATCATATGTTTCTGTATGACAAGATTCAATAATTAAAATGTAAAGAAGACTATTTGGTGACAGCCCAGCCTAATTTGCAAGCCTGCTGCGTGCAAATTATATAGACTAACTCTGTGAATTTATTGTTCTATAGTGATTTATTCGGTCATGCCAGATTAGTAATTTGGGTTGGTTTAGAAGCCATAATAATTAAGACAGAGAAAATGAATTAATCAACTAACAATACAATCAAAACTGCACTCGAACCAAAGAGAACAAGCTGGAGACCTTAAAGGAGAAGGGAGAGGAAAAGAAACTTGGGGGGTGGGATCTTAAGTTTGCCCATCTCTTAATGCAGAAATAAAATAAACCTTACAATTTAGATGGATTGCATCCAAGAGCACTACTGAAGCTAAAAAGTGATAATGCTTCAAACATTTTTCAAAGTAAAAAGTTAAATATTTATAAGCACCCAACCACATTTCATAAATCACTAACTTATTATTTTATATCCCCGACGCTTTCCCAGGCAGAGCATACGAATCAAGGCACGGAAAGTTGCAGAGAAAAATATCCTCCACACGAACATGAATCAGAGTTTCTCACCAAGCCCTCTCCCACCCCCACCCCCAGTTCCACCCCATCTGGCCTTTCCCAGAGAATCAAAACCTCACAGCCTGGCTAATTCCAAACAAACCACAAAATGACGCCCACAGACAAGCATCGCTCTTCGGCCATTAGCAATTCCAGTAATAACGTGGCGCAACGAATAAACAGACAAATACACCCTCTCAAAATAAATCTAGACCAAAGAACGGCAGCCCTTACCTGTCAATTATCACCGGATCTGAAGGAGTCTCATTTCTGTTGCCGCAGCTTTTCTTGTCACAACAGCGGCTATGGAGCAAGAAGGAGAGGATTTAGTGCAGCTATTACACTCTAAAAACCATCATTACAGATACAGAAAGGATGGTATTGCTGGCTAGAGTTACCGCTCTCTCCCTGCCTGGAAATCAGTCGAATACGGTAGGTCACATATGGGTTAATTACTAGGTTTGACTTCTTTCACAGCTGGCACACAACAACTGCCACATACACGCAGAAAAGGGAAAAGGGAGAGCACAACTTTTACAGTTCATAATGCTAGGTTTCTAGGCTGAAACTAATGACCTCCAAGTATATTGCAGATGGGTCAAGGTACCCTCAAACAAGGGTAGTAGCAGTCACCCACAGGGAAAGGGGGGGGAGAGAGAGATTCTGTGCAATGATTTTTTGTCCTTCAAAATCTTGAAAATCTCAGTGTTTTCCAAATGAACAGACATTGATTCCAGTGATTCCAGATATCTTTGTGAATGAAAAGAGTACAAAGATGTCCAGAATCCCAGATTATGAGCCAACAACTTTAAAAAAGGCATACTCAATGAAATATATTCCCAGAGATATTTATTTAAACTAAAGAAAATAATGAAATAAATGCAATGTAACCATAAGTGGCAGATCTGCATTTACAGTACTGTTGCATAGCATAATATAGTTCCATACATGATATAATTCTGCTCCGACACCCCCCCATCCTACCCCAAGTACTGAAAAATGATCAGATTGCATGGTTTGTTTGTTTGTTTTTCCCTCCACTGTTGCTATTCTGCGGAAATTACCATACTTACTTGAAAGGAAGATAAACCTCAGTTAAACATACACACAAACTGCTAAGATTATATTTAAAAAGGCTAATTTTCTATTAGCGAAGTGAAACTAAAATTAATCTGACTTCCATCATAAAGGTAAATTGTTGAGGAAAGGGAAAATTTGTTTTTTTTAATCTTTCAGATAAAAAAAGCAAATGCCAGAACTAGTATACCATTAGATAAAATCAGCAAAACCATTCCTCCTCTTTTTATTGAGACAAATAAGGGAAGACTTTAGTTCATAAATGCTAAAAAATAAGGCATGAAAAAATCTGACTGGCAGCATAAATTTTGCAAAAGAAATTCTGCAAAACCTATTCTAATTTTGTAATAGGTTGGATTACCTTTCCCATAAAATGACCCCCCTCAACCAGATGTCAGGGCCTTTGGTTATTGAAGATGATGGGAATTAACATCAAGTATCTTAGGGAAAATATTAACGAACCAGAACACAGGGAAATAATTCAGACACTTTTCACACCAGACCAGTTCTCATATCAGACTAAACCTGAAAACTGGCTTAGAAATGAATTATCATGCATACCAGCTGCTTTGGTCCATAAATTCATATGACCTGGTAGCCAAATGGAATATTCTTCTGTCTGGGAGAAGGCAGAGAATTGCCAGGAGTCAGGAGTCAAGACTAATTGAAAGGCAATGAAGACAGAGGAGGAGGAGGAAAAGGAGGGGGAAGCTAAAACCTCAACATCTCTCAGAAACAAGCAATGAAATAACAGAACAATAGATTTGGAAGAGACCTTGGAGTCTTCTAGTCCAACTCCTTGCTCAAGCAGGAGACCCTATACCTGTAATGGTGAATTTCTGACAAGTGTGCCAGAGGTGGCATGCAGCACCTTCTTTGCTCATCTCTGCTGCACATATGCATGTGCCTCCTGCTGGCCAGTTGGTCTTCAGGTCTCTGCTGTGCATGCGTGGGGGCCCAGGCACATGTGGATGTGTACACATATGGAGGGCACCTGCATGTGGGGGCCACACATGCATGCAGGGGGGCACCTGCAGGAGGCCATGCGTGCACATGCAGGGATGATGCACATGTGGGGGGCACACATGCATGCATGCAGGGGGTGTGCATTCATGGGGTCGCACATGCATGTGCAGGGTGCACATGGAGGCATACGCATGTGTGGAGGCAGGACACATGCACAAGGTTCATGCGCAGAGGCCATGCACGCATTGCATTTGGGGGTGCACATGTGCACTTTGAGCACTCAGTCTGGAAAAGGTTAGTCATCACTGCCTTATACCATTCTGGGTTATCCAAATCTTTTCTTAAAAACCTCCAGTGATGGAGCACCCATAAATAAATTAAATAAATAAGAAATGAATAACATATTACTGTCTCAAGCACCTTTTAAAATTCTGGATAATTAGAGAATTCATAAGTTAACAGTGAATGAAAATATTAACTCTAGTTTATAGTAGACCAAAGAAAAAACTATTGAGAAATCCATTCCAGAACTTACTCATGGTGTTTGTTTTAAACTGCTGTCTTAAGAATGAACAGTATGGTAGGCAGGTTCTGGTTTGTACCTCATTGAAATTTTTAAGTGTATCAGGTAGTTTTAGGAAAGTTTTCTTCCTTGAAACTTGTCCTTCCCCAGACATATATAACAGCTATGAAATTCTTTAAAAAATTCATCACATTAATATGTCATTAGGAATTAAACTAAATACAGAAAATTGTGGATTTTGAGCACATTCTCCTGATGAGCCAAATGTACAGCACATTTTGTAAATAAGCTTCTGAAGTTATTTCAGCTACCTTCCGTGCACGCAGAACAGTGTAAGCTGACATGAGAACATGTTCTCCTTTATGAAGCAATTGTGAAAGGAACCGTGAAGCAGAATGAAATTCTAATCCAGTTTGGCTTTCCAATCAGACTCATCTATGGTTTTTCTTCTCTAACATGTTCTTCTTTGTCTCCTTCTCTTCAGAGGATCCCTATTCGTGAATATTCCATTGTGATGATATAAACTTATAGTTTTATTATAGTGTTAGTCTTGATCAAAGGCACTGTTGAAAGTTGTTTAGGAATTATGTATCTATAACAAGCTATTTTGAAGCACAGGCCTTCACTGTTTCATTTCTGGAATGAAGAAATTTCATCTTAGAGAAAGCAAGCTGTCTTTCACACCATATGGCTAATGGTAGTGCATAGCAATTAGCTGGGCTGATTAATGGGGAACAGACTCTAATTTTATGCTTATAATTGAAACTGCATTTGGACCCCTGTTGCAGATTCAGCACATCCCAATCTGCGCTTACCACAGTTAGCAAGCCAGTGGCAGCAAATCTAGGAATATGTAAGCAACAAAAACTAAGTTTCCTTATTTGTCAAGAATATGGTTGCAATACAATTGATCAGAGGTTTGTGGGATAACATTAGGCAGCCTCATACAAGTGTACTATTAAGACCTTCTGTGAGCATCTCAGAACGCTAAAATTGAACCTAGATATTTTAAGATATCTAGTTGCTTCTTGTTTTAAGTAAATATCAGGATGGTTTTTTTTTCAGTTTGTTCATGTGGCTTTGCCAAACATAGAAAAACAATAAAGATCTATTGAAATCAGCAATACAAATAAATGATGGCAACACTGAGTAAAGGGTTTTCAAGTCAAGAGACATCAGCAGCATTGGAACTGCTTGCCAATGTAAAGGTAGCTGAAAAAATCATGGATTTTCCCCTATCTATGAATAGCTCTATATCTTACCTCCACCTTGACTGCTTTTATTGTAATGCTAATTATTGATTATATACTATATAGTATATAATACTATATACAATGTAGTATATACTATAAAAGAACAAAAAAAACAACATCAGGCAAGCTACTCTCCAATAAATGTATTCATACATTCACATCAAGCCAAATGAAGAATACTAAGACTAAGTGATTACTAGACAATTATGTCCTGTCTTTTTATTAACATCAGATACTTGGATATCCAGAGGTGGGTTCCTTCTGGTTCTATAGAACCGGTAGTAACTCTGCAATGACGTCACGGAGCCGGTTCTGTCGGTGTCTCTGTGGGCGCTGCCATCTTGGATTTTGCTTCTGCGCATGTGCAGAAGCTAGCTTTTCACTGCCCCACGCACACACTTTGCATACACACTCGAGGCGTGACCCTGAGCAAACCGGCAGTAAGAAGATTCAGAACCCACCTCTGTGGACATCTACTAAAAACCTGCCAAATATTTATCAATTCAAATTCTGCCCAATCTTTTTCTTTGGGGGAAATTAGCTTATCCATCCATGTTAATGTCATCTACAGCTCTTACTAACCTTCCCCAAACTTTTCTTTTGTTCAAATATTTCTGAACATGATAAATAATATAAAACCGAAGAATAGTGTTATTTATGTTGTACTTCATTCCAGGAACTGTTTAATTAATTTTACTTGGTATAGTTAGTACAACTGCTAGTCACAAATCCATGAAGTTACTCCCAGATACTTTCAACTAGAAACAGATAAACAAGTGTTCAAGAATACAAAAACATCTAATAAGTATGTATATTTCAGGAGAGCTAAGAGGTCATTCTTTAAAAATGGCAGCAACTGTTGCATATCAAAATGAGTCCTATTTATAGGAAAATCAAGTTTCAAAATTCTTGCACCTCCCCCTGAGCAATGCAACATGCTAGATGCTTCTATCTTTTGTGTGGGAGATCCAGTTTCCATCAGTCTTGTTGAGGTAATGGACTGCTTTATTATCAAACTTTTCTGTTTGTTGTCTGTGTGAGAACTAGCTCTCACACTTCATTCTAGATTTCCCTCTACTGGATTTCTGCCTATTACCTAAGCAAAATATAGCTGGTGGCCAAAAAAAACTGAGTATCAACTGTAAAAGAGGCCACATTTCACTTTCAGAATTCAGATCATAACTGAAATATGGAATACTATAACTAGATTTTTTTAAAATCTGGATGTGATGAATAAATCACAATGGCCTGATTCACACACAATTTAAACCCAGAATGAGTAGGTTCACAAATCACACCAAAACAAAAAACAAAAACAACCCTCAACAACACATTATACCATATTTTTCGGAGTATAAGATGCACCTGAGTTTTTGGAGACGAAAATAGGGGAGGAAATCTGCCTACTAGGTATTTATCTGGCTAGCGTCCTTAGTCTGGTCAGCTTCAGCACATTATTTTATTCCCTGATTAGGACTGGGGGGAAAAGCTTCTAAAGCACAGCTGATACAGAGAAGCAATGAACAAAGCATGCAAAGTCCAGAAGATCATTAGCACCTAGAGAGAAAAAAAGCTTATTTGGAGGGAGTAGCAATGAAAAAAGCCTGCAAAGACTTAGGGCTGGAAAAAAAAGCTTCTTCGGAGGGAGTAGCATTGAAAAAAGCCTGCAAAGATCACTTGACACGCCTCATTAGGTCTGAAAAAAAGTTTTGAAAAAGCTACATTTGGAATATAAGATGTACCCAAATTATCAGCTTCTTTTGGGTGGGGGGAAGAAGTGGGTCTTATACTCCAAAAAAATGCAGTACATTGTTTTATCTCTATGCATTCTCAATTATATTAAAACAATAAGGAGACTATCCTTACTAAGAGCCCTACAAGTTGCAGACTTTTCTGAAAGATTAATGGCACCTGTACTAAGCAGATTCGGGCCAATTAAATATTTGGGGAATTTACTTTTCCAGCTTCTGCTATTGGTGAAAACAAATCAGAGCTGTTAATGATTAGATCTACAAGATTGCTAATGCTATTCCATATCTTGCTGGAAACAGAGGTGACACAATGTGTCAAGGCTTGTATTGCTGGGCCCAGTCAAAGAACCAAGAATCCTATAGACTTCAATAAGCAATTCTAATTAGGGACAAGTTATAAAATCTTGGAAACTGTGATAGGAACCACCAGCCCTTTTCCATTAATGAGTTCATTAAGATGAAGTGCCTCTGAATATGTGAACATTTTTCTCCTGGGTTTTCTGCAACCTGCACGTAGTTGCTATTTATGAGATAAGCTACTAATGAACTCCTTCCCACATCTATTGCTTGCTTATGTCAAGAGTTCCTTTCAGTTCATTCTCGGCTTCAACACCATCTCTCACTCTATTTTCTTATTGCTATAAATATTTTTAAGGCTAAAGTGATTAACCAACTGTTTAAAGTCTTGTAGATTTGTAATTATGGAGATATAGGATCTTTAGCTGTAATACCACTGGCATTTCTGTTAGCGTTCCAATCAATTTTGGGGCTCTAAAAGCTTCTGAGTGATGAAGATCTGGCTTTTCTTCAGGGAATTGGACCAAAATAGTAGATAAACTCATTCTATGGCAAGAGTAAGGACCAAACAATCTTAATTATGTAATGCTTGGGTTTTTTAAAATACCGTTTTTGTACTGCATTATTTTTTTTAATATCGTTTTTAATATTGAAGTACTCTGTCCAGATCTGGAGAAAGGCAGCTTTATACATTATTATTATAAATTATATAATTTATATAAATGTACGGTATATAAATTATGGGCCTTTATAAAAGTTTGCATGCAATCCCATTGGCTAAAATTCCAATTCAAGCTAAATTTGATTTTCACTGTTGGCTCTCATTGACAAAATAACAGAATTGGAAGGAACCTTGGAGGTCTTTTAGTCCAATCCCCTGCTCAAGCAGGATACCCTACACCATTTCAGACAAATACCTTGTCTAATGTCTTCCTAAAAACCTCCAATGTTGGCACATCCACAACTTCTGGAGACACTGATTAATCATTCTGTCACAAAATTTCTCCTTAATTCTAAGTCGGTTCTCTCCTTGATTCGTTTCCATCCACTGTTTCTTTTCATTAAACTAGACATACCCAATTCTTCAACCATTCTTCATATATTTCAGCCTTCAATCTTTTTGCATAGCTGTCAATCATCCTGGAAGAAAGGTAGTGAATTGGATAGAAGATATTATGAACCCTCATCTCTATATCTGATCTTACTGAAAAAAAGAAAAAAGAAATTAGGGCATATGGGGCAACAAGAGTATTTAAATTTTGAGAATTTTGTTTTCCTTTGTTTCTTCTTTCCATTTTTATTGCCATTTTGATTATATATAATATGTAAGTGGCAACTGGCCTTCAGCTACAGGTAAAGTCCATACATTCTAAAGTAATTGCACATAGATTTATAGCCTGCAAAATATAAATGTATTGCAAGTGCATGCTATACATATCTATTAGTAATAAATTATTTATTGTTCAATGGAATGCAAATAGAGATTAGATGTAAGATGCTTATCTCATTAAAAATGAATGTATGCATATTTTTTCACAAAATAATGAAAAATCTATTTTTTTAATGTTGGCTTGTGTTTTGAGTTCTTCTATATACTTGGATGGTTTAAAATCAATTAACTCATGTAAAATTTCCGATATAGCTGTCTACCCATGACAGACTTGCAAGAACTAAACTTTAACAATTTCTTGAAATCCGTTCTTTCCTAAAATGAACTATTAGAAGTTGAACCTTTTTCAAATTGATTTTATTAGACTTCTGAATATAGAATAAAAGCTAACAAGTACTAATGTTTAGAATGAAAAAAGAGCAAAAAGAAACAAGACGAAAGTGTGGAGATACATACATGCATACATACATACATACATACATGCATGCATACATACATATATATACACACACACATTAACACATGTGTTTCAAAATCTTCTCCTACCGGTTATGTGTGTGTGGCTTGATGGGTACGGCTTGTGGGGCATGGCAGGGGAAAGATACTGTAAAATATCCATTCCCACCCCATTCCAAGGGAAGGTTACTGCAAAATCTCCATTCCCTTCCCACTTAGCTGAGACTCGGGAGGCAGAGAATAGATGGGGGCGGGGCCAGTCAGAGGTGGTATTTACCGGTTCTCCAAATTACTAAAAATTTCCGCTACCAGTTCTCCAGAACTGGTCAGAACCTACTAAAACCCACCTCTGACACACATATGCATACACAGACACACAATTTTGTCTTTATTTCTGTTTCTTTTTTCCACTGATTAATTGTTCTAACTGTCAAAAAAATTCAAATATTAAAAAAAACAACACCAAGGGACTAGAGATACATCATGGGTTTAGCTGATAATAAATTAATGGTAGAAAATAACAACCATTTAAACTCTTTACATCAATTTAAAGGGTTTTCATATGTCCTGCTGAAGGCTTCTTTTGGGGTTACTGATTGGTATTTATTTTACTATCCACAATAAGATGTGCTTTTTTTTTCCCCTAACGGAAAAAAAAATGATGTAACCTCCATAAACTGGATGCCGTATGGCTAATGCATTGCAGCTGGAGACGATTGCATGCCATGATATAGCACAGCTTGAAGTAAATCAGTGATAAGTAGCCCACATACAGTCCTGAGCCCTTTAACATCTCCAAAGACACATAAGACCACCCTGCCAGAATATGGATAACAGTGACATCATACCAGAGATGAAGAGCAAGTGGAGTTATTGTAAGTTCTGGATCCGTCTTCTCTTTTTGCTAGGAGGTGAATAATGAATGCTAGTTGCATCAACACTCCATCACCAGGGTAACAATGGGGATAATAATTGGTAAGAATATTTCCTGTCTTAATTAAAGTTTTCCTTCAGTAGAGCTCAACTCCTATTTATTTTTTCCCCGGTTATAGCTGTGTTGTTTTCTTGAGAACAATAAGGAAATTGATTGCCACCGCTCTCTTTACAGTATGTTTTTAAATGCTAGCTCAGTCTGCATTTCCGTCAGAGTCTGCTTGGCTTTTTGAGATCACCAAAGTTGGCTCTGTGCTGTGATCTGCTATGATTTAGTACTTAGTTGTTGTTGATATTTTTTCTTCTTCTGTTCAAGTCCCTGCAGTTTTCTTGGCCAGGTTGACAACTTGACAACCTTTCCTTGAAAACATGCAGCGCTCCAAGTAGGCAACTGAATCTGTATAGCAGTGCAAGGTCCTAGTGCTGAAGAAGTAGAGGCTTTAGCAAATATCGAGTTCATTTTTATTTCATCCCAACAAGAATGATACCCAGAAAATATTTACATTTAAATAACAACATGTTTATTGCAATGTAGGTTGAAATGAATAATAAGTATACAAATAAATGAAATATGTTTATCATTTTTGGTGTAAGCAATTGAAAAAACCATTTACATTCGCTGAGTTTTATGCTCTTTCCTTTCTTTCTTTAAAACCTGGGATCTATAAAAAAAAATTTGACGTGGAAAACAGAGGAAAGTTGTAAGGAGATTGGAAGTTTATATTAAGATCGGAAATATTCAACCCTAATAAATCTGGTAAGAATCAACACTGATGGTGCATCAACACTCCAGTCTAGCAATATGCTTTCAAAGTATTTCAACTTATTTTAAGAAAAAAAGATATTCCATTATTAATAAATTCTACATACAGTATTTGCAAAGTATAAGAAATATCTGCTATCTTTTTTTTGTAACCTGCTCATGTATTTATACTGAGCAGTATAAAAAAATGCTGATGTTGAAATGAAAATGGTTAGTTTTAGCAGAAAATATTAAATAACAATTAAGTACTAGAAGGGTCAATTTGTTCTAGTGCAGGGGTGTCAAACTCGCATAGTCAAGTCGCCATCACGTGATGTATTGTGACCTTTTCCCCCTTCACTAAACCGGGAGTGGGTGTGACCAGGCATGATACATCCGGCCCACGGGACGTGAGTTTGACACCCCTGTTCTAGTGGTTAAAACATCAGGCGAGAAACAAGAAGTCTGTGAGTTCTAGTCCTGCTTTAGGCACAGCTGAATGACCAAGGACCAGTCACTTTTACCATTGGGAGTCAATAGCAAACCACTTCTCAAAAGTGACAATGTTTTGACAAGACTACTGTACTCAGTAGTTTTAACAGTCTGAGATTTCAAGAAAGGCCTGATTGACTAGTCTTCATTGATAATAGTATTGATATGTGAGCTTATCTTTATGGACCTCAAGGGTGGGTTCCTACCAGTTCGGACCAGTTCTACCGAGTAGGTAGTAGACCACTGGTGACATTACAGAGACGGGTTTGCTCCGTGGGCGCCACCATCTTTTTGGGGGGGAATTTCTTTTGGGGGGGGTTAATTAAAAAAAAACCATTTCTTCTGTGCATGTGCAGAAGGTGAATTTCCGGCACTGCGCATGCATCGCCATCTTATTTTTGGCCTCTTTTTAAAAAAATGGGGGGGCTTTTTTATACTGCGCATGCACACGCGCGCACAAGGCACGCACGCATGCATGAGGCACACGGCTCAGGAGGCAGCAAACCAGCGGCGAGGTAAGTTAGAACCCACCCCTGATGGACCTGATAGAATACTTTAACATAC
>JANHFT010002424.1:449415-471247 GCA_032467955.1 Pseudoxenodon macrops
GAGTCGTTGGAGCGCCCGGGTGGGTGGACAGGAGTGTCCCCGAGGCTCCGTAGACCCGGGGGGGGGGGGGTTGCTGCCCGCGTGGGAAATCCGATCTGCCCGCGCCCTCCCCTGCGCCCTCCAAGACAGGCTCTTCCGATTTGTGTAAAGGTGGCTCTGAATAACAGCAACGGCGATGATGATGATGATGATGATAATAATCCCAACGAAACACAAAGCCTTTAATTAAGGAAAGCGATTCAAGTCGCACAGCTGTCACCCGCTAGGCCAGATTTCTTTTGCAGCGGCAGCGAAGCAACCTGTCCTTCCTTCCTGCAGACGGTGATCTGGACCCGTTTTTCATGATCCGGAGATTAATATAGTTTTATTTTTAATTCGCCACCCGAAGAAGTCAGAAAGCACAGATGGGCAACCCCTTCCACGTACACACACATCACACACCTCTTAGAGGGTATGAACTTGGTTAAAACACTGGGATGTTTTGTTGGTTAAAGGAAAGACAACCTCAACTCGGGACTTCGGAGTTATTGCCACATGGATCTTGCATTTAAATAATAATAATAATAATAATAATAATAATAGCGCTCTCTTTCTTCTTTCCCAATCCACGCGGTGCCCAATCTCCACGCAGAAAGTCGCTTTCTGACACGGAATAAGGTCTTTGTCTGAAAGAGATTTCAGAAATAACAACACGAACCATAACAATAAGTTAAAGAAGTGGCACTTGTGACTTTACATTGGTTTGGACAGAGAATAAGACCAATAACGCGCTCTCTCTCCTCTTTAGCAATAACAGAGGGCTATGTGGTTACTCTCAAAAATTGGCTTTTTCCAGCCCTGTGCTGAATTTGTTCCTTTTTTCCTATTGTAGCAAGCTGAGAATTGCGCGACTGGCGCGGGGAGGGCTCTTCCCGCCAGAAAAGTATTTCCCCTCGGAAAAAAATCGATTTTCTGACCAGGGGATCGTCCTTCTGTTTTCCCAAGGCGAAACGGTTGAGTTAAAAGATAGAAATGAGAGGGGCTGAAAATTCTATGCCCTGTTCATGCTTGCTTGCTTGCTTGCTTTCAAAAACGCGGGAAGAAGAACATTAAAATCAACCCACTCCACAATGAATCGATTTGCGAAATTCTTTTCCAGACTCCCTTTCTTTGCCGCAAACTCTCTCGCTCCCGTAGCAACTGCCGCGCACCCTCCCCACACGCCGCAAAAACGTCCCGCGGGGCGCATTCGCGTCCCGCCACTTGGAGTTTGCGCCCCCCGTCACGCCACTTCACTTCGGGATCTCGCTTGCCAAAACCAGAATCTCCCGCGTCTTTTTTGTGTGTGTGGCTTGTGGGATCTTATCCCTCTGCTCCGACACACAAAACTTTCCTTTTCTTTGCGTTTGCTTAAAGAGAAAGAGAGAAAAGGGGCTATCAAAGCGGGGTCCCCTGCTTTTGGCCCGCGTGGTCACCCCCCTGAACAAGCTTTTTAATTTCGTCGGATAAATCAAAGTAAATCCACAAATCGGCAGGAAACTGCTGTCAGAACTGCTTTCTTCTCCTTCCGAGTAAACCCCAATAGGATTCCGTTGTTGGAAGACCTTTAAAAAAAATAGCCGGATAGATCCACTTCAGAATTATAGGATCGGCAACGTGTATGTTTTTAACTCTGATCCTAACATCCAGTAACCAGAACCTGCCGCAAAAGGGCAGCCTCTTAATTTTAAGTTGGTGAATTGAACGGAGCTCACAGATACACCATAAAACTTCGAGAAATAAGAACCCCTTCTTATTTCTCCAAATTTTATTAATTTTCAATAATATTATTTCATGTGGGAGGAAAAACACGGTTGCCACCGATAGCCAGATATCCAAGCCTCTGCAATCTATTCTGGATCGCTTCAACCAAATCTGCTTTTTTGTCTCTCTTGCCTCTGTTAATTTTCGTGGCAGAGGGGAATCGGCGCTGCGCGAGAAGAAACCGTAATAACTTAATTCGGGACAGTTTATATTCTCTATTCTGGGTGTGTAATGCTATAAATCTCTACGTGGATTGCATCTGCAACGTTTATGTTTAATGCTGAAAGAAAAAGGTGATCAAGGGAGAAGTACTAGCTGCACTGTGTTGTAACTTTAAAAGAAAGTTAACTGAGGTTTTATTTTCCTCTTAAATTAGATCCTCTTGAATCTAAACTGTTCACAAAGCAGATAAGGAACCAGTCATGCAGGTACGATTTTGCTGATTTCAAGGGGACTGTATCAACTATGAGTACTGTTCAACATGTGTTTCTGTTTGCATATATATTTAAGAACTAGTGTCCACATAGCTTTACATTTAAAATCTGGTAAGCTAAAGATCTCTAAGCAGAAGCCTTCAGATTTATTCTTGTCATTTTGCCTATAAGAGATGAAAGTCTGTAAATGCCAGCAAAAGATCTGGAGAAGAAGCACCAGTTGGGCACCTTGGAGATCAAGGTTATCATTAGATAATACCTTGCCATAATGTCATAGCATAGCATGTATATGGATTGTGTTTTATCCAGCAAATGTGTATGAATCTCTTTTGCAAGTTTTGAACGTTTAGTATGCGCTACCTAGTTCCCATAATAGCAGGCAGTGATTAACCCCTTGGGTCTCTGCACATTCTCTAGTTAACTCAAATTAATCACAACACATGGAGAGCTTATTTCTCCAACAGGGTAGCAGGGTTCAAATTTGCCTGTAACAGCATATGTCAAGCTGTTAACAGATTGCATTTAGTTGAGCTCTACTTCTGATGACTTCACGGACACATTCATGTCCTTTTCTTGACAATAGCGTATAAGTGGAGCATCACTGCCTTCTTACAGGCTGTTTCTGTCCCAGAGATTCTCTCATTCTAGCCCAGATGTTCTCTCATTCAAATATCAACCTGCAGTACAGCCTGCTCCAACATTTCAAAATTTGTGAAGCCATTCAGGTGCTGTTCTTCATCATTTTTGAACTACATTATCATAGTTACTCAATTGAGAAGGAAAAGCACTCCAGGGTTATTTTAAGGCACTGACCCTGTCTCCTAAAGCTAATGCACAGTTGCTTGCAAAAACAACAACAGCACCTTTCCACTTTTCCTTTGCAAATATTCCTCAAGTGCCTGCTGAATACTTGGAAAGTTGGCCATTATCATCCAATTGTTAAAGGTTTTTTTATTAGAAATCCAATGCTATTTCATTCCAGACAGATGTTACTTGAACTGTCCACATTGGGCATGCAATGGTAGTTTGTATTTGATCGTACAGATGTAACCTTGCAGAAAATTCAACTGCCAAAACATGCATTCCACGACATCTGTTAGGAAAGAGAAGATTCTGAGAAATGTGTCCCTGAAGTTCATATGGTATAAGACTTAATCTTTCTGCAGGGTGTAAATATTGCAATGTAAGTTTACTTCTGGTGGGCAGAATAGTTATTTGTACCACTGTTCTTTTTTTTATTGAAGCTTCATCCCCATCCCCTATTGGTCTAGATCTAAAAAGATTGCAGGGTTCCAAGAAAGGAAGCTTTGTAATAGTGGAAGCCACTGAATAATTATTCAAAGTCTTGCATGGGGAAAACAGCCCTGTTGGAAGTATAGCAAATGTGATATTGACATGTGAAGACATTCTAAAATCTGGAAGCATTGGATGGAAAACATAACTTGCCATACTATAGTTGAGATTTGTTCAGCATCAAGTTCCAATATGTAGCTTTAGGGAAATAGAGGCTCTCATGTAGAGCTTGCCAAAATCAAAATGATAGGGAGTTCCAATGATCTTAAAATATTTCCCTTACAAGTGAAAAGAAAATACATTCAAACTGATCACCTGTATTTTGCCTTCATTTTTCCTCTTCAAGCTCATTCAAAAATGCAGTGTTTCTCATCTCATAAGTGAAACTCTGGAACAGTTGGTAGGTTTTGATTATTGGAAAGTTTTTAGTCCAGCTCCACTCTTTAGATGTTATTTCTTCATTATTACTTCCATTTCTCTTGAAATGAGAGAGGCCAAAACAAGCCTAGATGAACCCTGGATAAAATACATATTCCCACATGGATATCTAATGTACATACTGAATTGTTCATCCTCTTGAAAGCCCCATGAAATCTTTCCCTCCCACCATATTTAATATTATCATTTTCAGCCTTAGTGTTTCAATTCTGAGCTACAGTCGACAATGGAAAGCAATTTGCACCTATCCCAGTGGTTTATTTTCCCAGGGCTCCACAGATGCCCACAGAAGGACCAAGCAACAGATAAGTGCAGCACTTGGATCAATACCATGAGCTGGTTGGCAGCCCCTGCTCTTCAAATCTATTCCTATGGCCAAGGGAATGGTACCCTGTCTTAATGCTGTTAGGATGATCATGTTACCAAGTACAGATTGTGCTCCATCATGTCTTGGTGGGCAGTGGCATTATAACTTTTGTTTGCTCTCTGCTGATTTTCTTTCCCTGAATCAGTTCTTTGGCTTACCAGAAAGCAGAACTTTATCATTAAATCCAAAAAATGATGTTATCTTGATTGATTGATTGATTGATTAATTGATTGATTGATACATACTTCCCCATTGACTTTGCTGGTCAGAAAGTCACAAAGGGGGATTGTATGACCTCAGCACACTGCAACGATTGTAAGTATGAGACTGTGCCAATTGATTGATACATACACATATACATACATACCAGAGGTGGGTTCCTACCGGTTCGGACCAGTTCTATAGAGTAGGTAGTAAGCCGCTGGTGATGTTACTGAACCAGTTTGTGGATGCCGCCATCTTTTTTTTAAAAAATTTTTTTGGGGGGGGTTGAATTTTTTCCAGGTTTTATTCTTCTGCACATGTGTAGAAGCCGGGTTTCCGGCACTGCGCATGCATCGCCATCTTCTTTTTGGCCTTTTTTGGGGGGAATTGTTTTGTACTGCACATGCACCCGTGTGCGAAGTGCGCGTGCCCCCACGCGGGGCAGGAGGAAGCAAACTGGCGACGAAGTAAGTTAGAACCCACCCCGATACATACCATGCATACCATACCATGCATATATACATACATATAATCAATCAAATATATATATTCACACATCTTATTTTTACCTTCATCAATGTACCTTTGGAATACCAAAGTACTGTACCTCCGTCTTTACTAAACAATGAGCAGTTCTACATTCTGCTCATGTTTGTAGCTACGTGTGTTGCAAAAGCGCATGACATTACTTGGGTTCATGAAGTGCTCCCAGCCTGGTGTCTCACTCCAACCTAAAGCCTCCTAACTTTGTTGAGATTGCAGCTTTAATTTTTTTTTCATTTTCTAGAGCCCACATGAATCTGGATTACACAGGCTGAACATTCCTACACTTCTGGTCCCGGCACACTGCACTTGTATCGGCAAAGACTTCATGGGATCTAATGGGATCCTGGGTTAGGTTCCTCCATGGACACAGTGTGTGCCTAAAAGCATCAGTCTGTGAGTTAGAATGAGGATGAAGCTGCCTGCTTCCTGAACTGAAGCCCTGAAAGGCTTAGGATGGCACAATCCGCAAAGCAGAAGAAGACAAAAGGAATGTCTTTCTTCATCTTCATCTGCCCTACAGCTGCCAAGCCGAATGTACTTGTTTGTTTTAATATTTCTGCCTGGGTTTTTGTCACATGGATCAAAGCAGCTAGCAGCAACATCATATAAAATATAACCATATGCGGAAAAAGCTAGGAAATCTCTCAGTTACATATCCAGGCTTTTTTTTTTTTTAATCATCCAAATGCAAGTAATCATTATACTAATTTAAACAACACCCTTGTAAAAAAAAAGAGTGAGAGCTTATATTGAGATTTAAAGGCTTATCCTTTTTTTTTTTTAAACTTAAATTACCTGTACTGAAGTTCTGGATGAGGGATTAGAGACTCAAAAGTAATGTTTCTCAATCTCTGCAATATGGAGAAGGGTGGACTTCAAGTCCCAGAATTCCTTAGCTGTCTCCAAGTTGCCAAGATTGGAAAACAAGCTCAAAAGAAATGTGTTGGTAAGCAGAGGGAGGGATGCAGCCTGGGAGACTCATGAAACCTGTGGGGGTTTGCAGTCCCCAGAGCTCTCTGAAAAGATGCTGAAATTTGTAAGGAAATTTGCTTATTACTAATTTGATGTCTATTCTGTCTTTCCTTCAGTAGCTCAGGAATGCATATTTCTAATTTCTGTTCTTCCCACAACAACTATTCTAGGGTGGGGATGGTTGAATAAGACCGACTGGCCCAAAGTCACATTAGGCCTCTATTGCCAAAGCAGAGATGGAATTTCCTTGAAAAAATAAATAAATGTGTGAAAGCAAGAACACATTTACAAACAACAACAACAACAATAATAATAACAACAACAACAACAACAAAGACCCCACACTTTCTTTTAAAAAAAACACAATTCCCCAAACACACCAGAAAGTTTGGCTCTACTGTTTTGTGTGACATCATTGTGTTATTCACTGTTGCCTTGGATACTAAAAATAATAATTTTCCTCATGTAATCACATGAATTAATGCCTTTCCCATTACCAAGTAGAAACAGGCATGATGGTCAACATTGATAGATAAATCTTCTCCTAAAAGCAATTGTTTTGTTGTACACCTCCCAGAGCCACTTGTTATCTATATTAGTTAGATAAACAAACAAATTGTTCAGCATCCTAAAAAGACATAGAGTACCTTGGTTTACATGTGCTAAAATCAATTGACCTTCCTTCCTGCCTCGCTGCTGGCCCTCAAGTCTGTTTGGTATTCTCTGACATGGCAAATGGGATGTATCTGGGTTGGACAGGGCCATGCAGAAAGTAGGAGATCATTAAGACCACATGTGTCAAACCTGATCGTGTCACGTGACATATTGTGACTTTTTTGCCTTCGTGGAGCCGGGGTGGTCGTGGCCTGGGCAGCCAGTTTGACACTTCTGATTTAGACCTACCTCATGAAATCATCTAAATTATTCCCTTTCCATCTTCAGTGGGTTTTTCTAATAAATAAATAGAACAAAAAAGCATGGGCATCATGTAACACCATTGGGTGACAACCTAGTGGGTGTTTGGATATGTTGAACTTCCATTGTTGGACCTCATGACCCACCCTGAACACATGAGATAAGCTGATGGTGTTGGCTGAAATGGCAGCCATTTTGATTAAAGAAAAGAATATACGTATTTTTGTTTCCACATGGAGACCGTTTCTGAACTTTGTGTTTGAAGTGGAAAAGAATGAAACTTTGATTTTGGGTTTTATCAATTAGACTGAAAGATCCTTATAGAAATGGCTAGTTTATATTATTATGAAAAAATGAAAAGTTGTGATTTGATGTTAATGCCTTATTTTACTGCATCAGAGAGAGTTGGAAGTCAATGCTTCTTTTTCCTAATTCTTCCTCACTTTTCTTCCCCCCCCTTTCTCCGGACTGTTTTCCTATTTACTGTTGTATTTTGTATCTTATCTTATAACTCAATAAAAAATGCTAAACTACAAAAAGATCCCTCTGCCTTTTGGATAAATGAAAATGAAGAGCAGGTGGATACAATGCCAATTTGATCTCTGTCTCACAGATCATGATATGCTCGAGCACAGCCAAAAATTACCTAACAATACAAGCATATCTAGAAATTTGGATTCCCGCCAAAATGTCTGTTTAGCACGATCAATAGGAACAAATCAGAGCAAGTATGCTGTTTCATGTTGAACCCCCTCCAATAGTTAATACAGAAGGAAGGGAGATTCTGTATTTTCCAAAGTAGCTGGAAAATAATATCATTCAGAATCTAGGAATGTCAGTAGATAATCAGTTTGAGAAGGAAGTAATTCCTTATAGTATAAAGTCAAGTCTAGAAAACCTTTTTTTCTCTAATTTCTTCCTCAGAAGAAAACAAAATTTGAAAACAACAAAAGGATCATTCTTTTTCATTGGAGAATCTTGGCAGACTGTAATATATATTTTTGATCAATTTAAAGGATCATATGATGCATTTTAGTTATTATTATATTAACAATTATCAGTTGTCAAAAAATACAGAGTGATAATCAGTTAAAAATCTTTTGATGCTAGATATATGCCGGCAATCCTCAGTCTCTCAAAAGCTCCTCTAGAAAGCATTTCATATTTTGTCATAAAATAATAAATCCATAATGACTGTGTATAAATAGTTACTAGAACATACTATACTCAACGTCCATGGAAAGAAAAAGGCATTAAA
Source organism: Pseudoxenodon macrops (assembly GCA_032467955.1). Lineage (NCBI taxonomy): Eukaryota > Metazoa > Chordata > Lepidosauria > Squamata > Pseudoxenodontidae > Pseudoxenodon > Pseudoxenodon macrops. Next base: position 457,625 of record JANHFT010002424.1, read on the forward strand.
AATATCATGATTTCAGGGAAAGATGATTTAACAACTGTTATATTTCTGTTTTATGCTTCACTTTTTTATTTTTGCACATCAAAATTGCTGGAGGAAGAAAAGACCTAATGTGTAATTAACCTTCCCCTGAATAAAATAAAGATGGATCTTAGCATCTTCTGCAGTGTATTGTGGATAATAACATCTGGGAGTAGAAGGATCATGGCCTTGCCCTTTTTTATGTGTGACATGTGTTAACATGAGTTAAATTGTTAACTCAATTTTGCGTTTGCATAGCAAACCTAACCATAAATCTACACAGGCTAGGTTCACATAATAAATGGGATTGGCTAATTTAAAGTTTGGTGCATGGTGCAAATCCAACCTACTGAAAAGAAAATGGGCCCAGAGTGTTGCCCTAGCACTTCTATGTCTTCTAGGTCTTCAAGATTGACTCATCCTTCCATCCTTCCAGGGTTGGTAAAAGGAGGAGCCAAATTGTTGGGGGCAATATGCTGACTCTGTAAACCACTTAGAGAGGGCTGTAAAACACTATGAAGCGGTATATAAGTCTAAGTTGCTACTATTCTGGCAGTGAGGAATGCACAGGGATTGCGCCTGACAAACTTAATGCAACTCTTCAAAATGTTCCTTTCTTTCATAAAGAGAGAAGAATACAAACATCAAATAGATAGGAACCTCAATTTATTTTATGCAGAGTTCACACAGAACAATCGTCCTGGGAAAAGAGACAGATAAGTCACAAACAGTGACTGGCTTTCATAACAACTTGGGGATTTCACCACCCTTACCCTTGGGCCACAGTGATGGGCTTTCTGCATCACTCTGAGATCCTTAGGTCTTCCATCAATCCTGAAAACAGATTCGTGTTTCCACTTTGCACTTGGGCATCTCTAACTTATAATTCTAAACCATGCTGTTCATGCATTTGTCTGAATACTCTGAAAAGTGTTCTTTGCAAAATGCCTATTTCTGTGGATATTTATTGCACTTAAGAATGATTGTTTGTTTTTTAAAACAAACTGATTTAAATAGAGGTTGTGTCTAGCAAAACTTGTGAACTTTCCCTTTGGAGACAGCTCACACCCTTGAGAAATGCTTTTTGGAATAAGATTGGATTATAAATGGATGCTCCTTTTGGAAAATAATTGTATTTGCTGTGGTTAAATTATTTTATGGTTGGTGTTAATGTTCTATTCTCTGAAGTTTTAGGATTTTATGATTGCTTTATTTATTGCTTGCTTGGGTAATTTCTTTTCATCCAACTGGATGACCAAGATAGCTACCAAGAACAAAGAGAAAAGTCAAATGATTGTATTCATTCCAAAACTATTAAGAAGTCCTAGTTGATGCAGCAAGTCTTAATTTTCTTTTGTCAAGGGATGGAGTGGGGGTATGGAGATGAAATGTGAGAATGACCTTGGGAGCTGTTTGGAAAGATATGTTGTCAAAGATATGGTCATATAAGAGAGGGCATAGACTGCAAATGCAAAGAAAGAGACTTAGAAGATGCCCTCCTTATCTTCTCAGGCTGTAAAGAACACATGGGAGATTTGAACTTTCAGAGTTGCATGACTGATGTCAGCCTTCCTAGGTAGACCAGAAAAGAAACTGAACTAATGAACTAATTCTATTTTATATTAAGGCTACAGAAGCTTGCCAGTAGCAATATTAATAGCACTTAGGCTTATATACTGCTTCACAGCCTTCTCTAAGCAGTTTCCAAAGTCAGCATATTGCCCCCTACAATCTGGGCCCTTATTTTACCTGCCTCGGAAGGATGGAAGGCTGAGTCAACCTTGAGCTTGGTGAAATTTGAACTGCCAAATTGCAGGCAGCCGATAGTCAGCAGAAGTAGCCTGCAGTACTGCACTCTAACCACTGCGGCATTGTGGCTCAAAGTAGTTTTTCAAATGTATTGCTTTCCAACAAATATTTTTTCAACAAAAAATTGGTTTTTCAATTGCAATATTTTTCTAGCAGATGTTTATTTTCAAGAACATATGCTAGTGTTAATATATAATTGGCAATGATGCGTTTGTTAAATTTTAGCATAAAAACCATAGTTTTGAAAAGCCTGAATTGAAGTTGATTGCTGAAATCAGGAAATAAATTATATAATGTAAATCTAGCCTCTTGAGTCTGTCAGTGGATGAGAGAAGAAAGAAGCAGACAGAACAACAGAATAACCTAGTTGGAAGGAACCTTGGAAGTCGTCTACTCCAACCCCCTGTTCAAGCAGGAGACACTATACCATTCCAGACAAGTGGCTGTCCAGTCTCTTCTTAAAAGCCTCCAATGTTGGAGCACCCACAACTTCTGAAAGCAAGTTGTTCCACCGGTTCATTGTTCTCACCATTAGGAGATTTCTCCTTAGTTGTGGGTTGGTTTTCTCCTTGATTAGTTTCCAACCATTGTTTCTTGTCTTGCCCTCTGGTGCTTTGAAAAATTCTTTGACACACACATCCCTCTTCTTTTTGACAGCTCTTCAAATACACTGCTATCCAGGGGTGGTTTGTGGATATTTTTGCTGCCGGTTCGCTCAGGTTCGCACTGTGTGCGTGCAGGTGAAGCGTGCATGCGTGCGTGTGCACAGCAATCAAAAACTAGCTTCTGTGCATGCGCAGAAGCAAAATCCATATGGCGGTGCCCACAGAGACACCGACGGAACCGGCTCTGTGATATCATCACGGAGTAACTAACGGTTCTATAGAACAGGATAGAACCGGTAGGAACCCACCTCTGCTGCTATCATGTCATCCATAGTCCTTCTTTTCACTAGACTAGGCATACCCAATTCCTGTACAAGGACGACAATTTACAAGGTCACAATACACAAAAGCACAAATGACTACTGCTGTGGGTAATAATAAAAAATATTAGTTCAAGGATATTTAAAAAGTGAAGCAAGATTTGATTTTGTCAGTCATGTGGTAATTCCAAAGATAACCAGCCTTGAAGTCCAGTGCTTTGTTCCTGGGAAGAGAGTCCCAGAAGGTCTTGGCTACTCCAGAATGTCCTTCTATGGAGAGAAAAGAAACCCTCCATAACCAGGAGGAGAAGAAATCTATGGCAGTGATATAATGGGAGCCAAGGTAAAAAGAGGCATTCCAGTCATGATTGATTGTTCGCAAAGCCTCCCTGTTTCCTGAAACAGAGTACAGCTACCCTACCTGGACATAATCACTTTTCCCATCATTTGAGGCAATGTAGTAGGTAGGATTAAAAAAGAAAAGACAATGCTAGCAGCAGCAACAATCACAAAAGGGAAAGAACCACAAATTTATCTAAATGTCCCCCGCCCCCATAGTTTGTTCTGCTCACTCTAATTCTGTATTGATTTTGGACCAAATCCCATTAAATTCACTTCGGCTTATATCACAATAAATATTCATAGGGTTGTTCTGCTAAAAAAGCTGAGAAGTAAATCTAAATATTCAGAAAATTCCCGAGTTAGTTAACTTTTCAGAAAGTTAAGTCTAAAGAGATACAGGTAGTGATTTTATTGTGGAACTCGCAAAAAAAAAAAAAAACACCACCCTCCCCCAAAACCCAAACCACACTTTAGAAAAATCCCTAGTTTCTTGGGACATGAGAGTCCTCTGACCTATCTTCAAAAATAGGAATCCATCATTCACGTGTGTTGACACTTTGCATTGTGGTGAATTAAGTCACTTTCCTAGCAGGTTTCTGCATCCGTTTCAAAGTAGCCTGCGACCTGCGTGTTCCTATGATATTAGCAGTGTCGGGAACCTGAGCTGATTTATCTGTAGCTTAAGTTATGATGCATTTGGAGTACATGTAAAATTAGGAAGGGTACTTTGTGATTTATGGTCTTGCTGATTAGACAGGATAGATTATGGAAAGAAGAGTAATATGATGTAACTTTAGAGAGAGAGAGAGTTTAAGATACATTTGTACTTGTACTTGTGCTTACAAATGAAGAATATCAGAAGCAAGCTCTTTATATATTTTTTATTTCTTTTCTATTTTCTTTCAACTATCTTTCACTTTTTTATTTCTTTTTTTCTTCCTTACTTTAGACTAGTCTGTGTTCATTTTTATTTTTTTGTTTACAAATTTTAATAAAAATTATATACAAAAAAAGAAGCTAGGAGCAGTGTCCCCTGGCTCTCTCCAACACTGATTTTTGCCTCTTGTCCTCAACCCTTTTGTTGGGGTTAAGTTAAAGACAACCTTAACAGATGTGTCTGACTGCTTCTCCAGGTCTGAGGAACAAAAACAATGGGAAGAAAGGGGAAGGGCTCTGTGTGGCCCTTTATAGATGCAGCACATACACAATTCACCTTTTAACAGATTTCAGGACAAAAAGAAGAATGGCACTCATGATGCTTTATTTAGCAATAAATATGAATTAATTGGGTCACTGCAGAGTTGGCTATATAAAGCAATAAATGTTCCCGTATAAAAGGCATGTTGGAATTTGCAGAATGCTAACTCAAGTATATAGGACACTATAATAATACCTTTAAGAAACAAAGGGAATCATTCTGTAGTCTGCCTTTTATTTTTAATAAAACCTTCACCCACACAGCTATACTCATTGCAACCTGTCCCAAAGTGGGTATGTGCCTGGGTCCTTAGCCATTTCTGCTGTACAGGAACTGAAGCCGTGTTGCTCCTGGCAGCTTCTCTCCCAGGAGGCTCCATTGCAGATTGCAGGCTTTGCTCTGTAGCAATTGTTGCATAAAATAAAATATCATTGCCATCAGGCTCTGTCATATATGCAAGGAGGAGCTGGAAGCAGGCACTTAGTAACAAGCGAAGCAATAAGTCTAACCGCATTTCTCATGGATAAACGCCTGAGTATATCTGAAGAGAATTGAGACCAGGATGTCTATTGGATCAATGGACAATTAAGATTGAAGAGAAGTCCTGTTGGATGTGACACATTTGCCAGATATTTGCTATGCATCTTAAGTCCACACATATTAAAATTGCCATGTTTGAGAAGCGCTGCAATATGGCAACCTTAGGAAAGCTGCTCTTCACTATAAGCCCCTTTGATGATGCGATTTAGGTCTGTGCAGTTGATTGGTGCTAAGGTGGGCTTTCCTACCTGTCTGCTGAAGATGTATTGTCCAATGAACCCTTGGCATGAAGTCAGCTATTTATTGAGTGATCAAATTTATGTTGTGCCTTTCTCCAAATCCGAATTATTAAAACAATTGATGCAATATAAATAAGATCATATTAGAGAAAACACCAATAACTCACATACAACACAACCATCTCATGGACTCCTCATTACCATGTGATTCCCAAGCCTGCTGGAAAAAAAAATATTTTAAGGAATTTCTGGAAGTCCAAAAAGGTTGGAAGTAATCTCACCTGAAAGTGTGTGTGTGGGGGAGATGATATTCCATTGGGAGGGTGCTATGGCAAAAATTCATTACCTGGATCTTGTCAAATGGAAATCTTCAGTAAATGTCACCCATAATATAACCTTCCTGCTGGACCAGTGGTGAAATCAAAATTCTTTTACTACCAGTTATCTGGGTGTGGCTTGGTGGGTGTGGCTTGGTGGGATGGTTTGGTGGGCGTGACAGGGGGAAGGATACTGCAAAAAACCCATTCCCACCCCACTCTGGGGCCAGTCAGAGGTGGCATTTGCCGATTCTCCGAACTACTCAAAATTTCCGCTACCGGTTCTCCAGAACCTGTCAGAACCTGTTGGATTTCACCCCTGTGCTGGACCTTGTAATGGGATGTATGGATGACCTTGAGGAAAGAGATATTGTGTAGGAAACAATTAGACAAGAGAGGCAGGAGCCCTCAGACAGTCAGAGAAACGGGCGAGTTGTAGTGTATAGTTTGTACTTGGAGACTTGCAATATTTTCTTCATGTAGCCTTACAATAAAGAAGAATTAGCTCATCTTGCTAGACGTCCTGTCTGATTTGCCTGGGAGAGCTGACAGACCTGATGGCTACAGGTAGATGTAACCAGGGAGGGGTCCTCTCTTAAATAAAGTCATGTTGCTGCTGCATCATTCATTGTGCCTTTGCTGTTACTGCCAAAACCCTCTTTTATACTTCAGTAAACATAAAGGAGTTTCATTGGCGTGTTTTACTATATGGCCCTTTGGGATATATTTTTAATGGAAAGTCCGATTCTAATCCAGCACCTTAATTGCTACCCTACATAATGGCTATATTAAGTGTGTATGTGTTTTGGAAAAAAATCTATTCACAGAAAGGTGTTGGGGGTGGGGAGAAATGCTTGGAAAAATAAATAACAAAGGCACACCCAAGATGTATGCATTACCGCCCCCCCCAAAAAAAAAGTCTTACAAAAGTTCATGAGAATATTTTAATAAGTATTAAATTAAGAACTTGAGCAAAAGCGAACTTGACAGGGTCACCCATCCCTAGCAGAGAGGAAGATTTATTTGGCACTCTGACATCAAAACACTTGGCAGAGCATTGGGTATCTTCCTACTCCCTGTCCTGTAAGTAATCCAAGTACAATAAAACAATAGTCAATCTGGTTGCAGATTTGGGTTGACGTAAAACAGGGAATGGATTTTAGGAAAGGGAGTGGAGGGGCCTAGCTGAGATCATGTTTCATGCCATCTGGGATTAGTTTGGTAGGAAGACACGTCTCACAGCAACTTTGCTGATGCTAAGCAAGAGTATGTTTGATCGACACCTGGGTGAAAAGCAGACTCTGACTTCCATGGAATAATAAAGACGGAACATGAAAAGATACTTTTTAAAGGAATCCTTAACACAAAATGACCATAGTAGCTGTAGCCAACTGATTGGGCTCTTGCCTTTATGGGAATCCAATTGAAAGCAGAATTGCTCTTTCTTACACAAACAAGGATCTGGATAGATTTGAACACTAGACCCTATCTAACAAAATGAAATTCAATGTAGAGAAAAGTGAGGTTTTACATTTAGGCAAGAAAAACCAAATGTGCACATACAGATTAGATGAAACCTGGCTCAATAGCAGTAACTGTGAAAGGGATCTTGGAGGTCTAGTGGACAATCACTTACACAAGAGCCAGCAGGGTGTGGCAGCAGCCAAAAAAAGGCCAGTGCAATCCTATGTTGCAATAATAGAAGGATAGAATCAAGATCATGACAAAGCCTTACTAAGACCATACTTAGAATAATGCATCCAGTTTTGGTCACCATATTATAAAAAAGATGTTGAGAACTTGAGACTCTGAAAAGAGTGCAGAAAAGAGCAACAAAGATGATTAGGGGGCTAAAGACTAAACATATAAAAACCGCTTGCAGGAAGTGTGTCTGCACGAATATTCCTACCTACATGGATGAAAATAGCGTTCCAATGTTTGAGAGGCTGCCACAAAGAAGAAGTCAACCTGTTTTCCAAAACAGCAAAAGGCAAGACAAGAAACAATGGATTGAAACTAATCAAAGAGGGAAGCAACCTAGAACTAAGGAGGAATTTCCTAACAGTGAGAACAATTAACCAGTGGAACGGCTTGCCTTCAGAAGTTGTGGATGCTCCATCACTAATGGCTTTTGAGAAGAAATTGGACAGCCACTTGTCTGGAATGGTGTCCTACTTGAGCAGACTAGAAGATGTCCAAGGTTGGGCTAAAAGACCTCCAAGGTCCTTTCCAACTCTGTTATTGTGTTGAGGAGACCTGTCTGGCTTTTGCTGAGTCCCTGCTTTGGCTTTTAGAAATAAAACAATACCAATCACTCATAGCTTTTAGCAAGAAAGAAGAAAACAACAACAGTGGATTAAAACTAAGAAACCAACCAATCAACCAACCAGTTTAAAACATACAGAAAAGCTGTTTCATCTATGTATGTAGTAATGTTAGAAAACACTTTCTGAATGAGAACTTCACGAGCCATATTGAAAGGAAATCAGAAAAAGAAATTAATCTCTCATATCTCATATAACTGTTATTGAGATAGAATATGAGGACAGGGTTGTTGGAATAGCCAGATGGATTATACCAGTGATGGACTGAGTGCCCAAAGCGTGCATGTGTGTGCGCGAATGCATGTGTGCATGCCCGAACCCCTCAAATGCACCATGCATGTGACCCCTGTGCATGCACCCCCCCCCCACACATGCCCCACACCCCACGGTTGCATGCACGGCCTCCCCACACATGCCCTTCCCCCTTGCACATGTGTGGCAGAGACCATGATCAAAGATCATCTGGGCGATGGGGGTGCGCGCGCACGTGTGGCGAAGCTGAACTGGGGCAATGGCTCGCATGCCCACAGAAAGGGCACTGTGTGCCATCTCTGGCACGCGTGCCATAGGTTCGCCATCACGGGATCATACCATCCTGTTTTACGGAGCAGCCCAGCAGATGCCAACAGGAAGTCCACAAACAGGAGAACAGAAATCCAGACCCATCATGCAATTCCCTTTTAGAATAAGCAACACTAAGCAAACTGCTGAAAAGGGGGAAGTAATTGTAAGCCAAAGGAATTAAAAACATGAAAGAAAAAGAAAGAAAAGGAATCACAATTAAAGCTAGTTGACAGCAAATAATTCACTATATCTCTCTATAATTTTTCTCATTTTGTTTCCATCACCTCTATACAGCAGTTTATGGATTGCCTCTTCTTCAATTTTCTTTGCATTCTCTTTTGAAAAGTTTCACCATCTCTAGCCAACCACTACTTCTTCAATCTTCTCCCAGCCTTTCTTCTCAAATCATTACTCCTCATATATATACGGTATAAATATATATATATATATATATATTGCAGCTTTTCATTTGTCCTGTCTACGTGACCAAGCCACCTTATTGTTTCATACTAATTACTATTAAAGTTTCATATTGAAACAAGCTACATGATATCAATTAATACATTTAGGCATATGTCATAGTATTTTTATTCAGACTTAATATGATACCATTATATTCAATTTATTCTTCATGATAATACAACATATTTTCACCTAGGTTCACAGACCCATAGCATTTCTTCCTCTTTTCTTTCTTTCTTTCTTTCTTTCTTTCTTTCTTTCTTTCTCTTTCTTTCTTTCTTCTTTCTTTCTTTCCTTTTTTCTTTCCTTCCTTTTCTTCTTTCCTTCTTTCTCTTTCCTCTTTCTCTTTTTCTCTCATTTCATTCTCAAGTCATATATTTACTATTTACCTCTCTTACATCCAATATACAATCTTCTATATGCCATGTTGATCACCAGATGGATTTATAAATATTGATCTCTGCTATCCATAATGCTTTTGATCATCCATGCTTTTATATTACCCTTTTTAGTAATATTGAGAAAGTATACTCTGTGTTTCATCCAGTTGTATTGATGTTACATGTAACGTCCCCTGTGAATCTTAAAGGCCAATCAATGCTGCATGACCAAAGCCCAATTTTTGACTCAACCATTTTTAAGTGCCTTGAAATTAAGCTGTTCTTAGTAGAAGAAATCTGAGCATATATATTCAGTCTTCCCCTGAATCCCTCTGATTTAAAAGTGCCTGATTTGGATTGGATACTTCTGCATAATCTACAGATGATATAATACTTTAGCATGGCATGAAAAGAGGCTTTGGGATTAAAATCCTCAATTCTAGGCAATCTTACTTCTTAAATAATTATCTTGCTAATTATATCGCCACCAGGCATTTCCCTGTTAATAAAACAGCAGGCTGTTTCTGTCCAGCCAAGTGATTTTTGTCTGTGCCTGTGAGTATGTCCAAAAACTGGCCATACTTACAGCTCATTTTGGCTTCAAGCATAACATATTCTCTATGGCCTCTGAGATCAGTAATCTATTTCAGGACAATAGTCGACAACCTCTTTATGGTCAAGGGACACAGTTTGTTTGTTTCTTTGTTTATCACATTTATCACATTTCTGATGTAAAATGCCTCCCCCATCTCCTTCAAAGAGGGACTTGAGTCACAGGACTGAGACCACATATAGGCGGGACGAGCTGGTTTTGGACAAGAAATTCGAGGTTTTCATCTCTTTTAAAACTGTTCTGTGTTGATTTCATCTGAGTCTCACCCCATCATAGCTGGAAATGGTGATTTTAGGGATCATTCTTAGATCAGTCTTTAGGACTGGCAAAAAACAACCCAGGAGCTAAAAGTCCATTGCTTCCTCAACTTAGGGGCACAAGTCTGATTGCAGGTCACATGTAGCCTTTTCTACTATTCTCAGGATTCACCTCCTGCCAGTCCTGCTCTTCCTTCAAGTCCACAAGTTCTTGTGGGTAGATGCAAGTTTTCATTTAGACTGAGGTGCTTTTTCCCTCTCCCAGATGAAAAGCAACATTTGGCTTTGGCATGACATATGTTGCAAAAAAATAAAAAATAGGCAGAAGAAAATAAAACTATGGGTAGCGTCAGAATGCATGTTTTGTCTTTAAATAACATTCCACATTAAGCTAAGTGTAATTACCGGTAGATAAAGTTGATTCGACCTACAAAGTTATAACTGAATGGTCTTAACCAATGATTTCTTGGGCTTCAAAATGTAATCCCATATAAACTTCCTCTTCAAATGAATCAAAACAAATAAAATAACTAAGCTTTAGGGTCGCTTCCTGCTAACCCATGATGAGTACCATTAATTCAACAGATGTATATCCTACACTAGAATTCCTCCGTGGACTGCAGTGTTCAGGTTCTAGGCTGGAAATGCTGTCCTTGCCCAGTTTCAGAAGCAGTCACTGCCTGCATTATTGAGGAACTCACATTTGGCTTCTGCACTAAACCCATCATTCTAGCGGTCAATTCTGAAGTTAATGAAATGTGGACAGATCAATTTAACATAGATGGTGATGATCTAAAACTATAGAAAAACCTCACCATGTTTGCATTAGAAGAATGAAACAGTATTTTCCCCCCTCTTCTTTCCACACTTGGATGGAGAGGGCTAGAAGCTCCAGAGTTGACAAACATTCAACCCTAATACACCACTAGATTTTCTTCATTTTGCTTCTCTTGAGACTGTAATATCCATATCAGACACCAGGATAGCAGAACTGATTATCTCAAGTGGTGTTAAATCTACAAGGTAAGAAAATGACAGCTCTCCAAGGAAACTAGAACTACATTTTATTGAGAGAGGCTATAGTAACAGAATCTTAAAAGTAATTATTATTTGTCGCCCAACTCCCAGAAAGTCTAGGCAGTTTACAATGATTAAAGTTTTTAAAAATAAAGAACAAAAACAGCAGATTACTAATAATTTATTAAATTTATATGGACCTAAAGATCTGCCCTGTATTATATATATATAATTTGCTCCAGCTTCTTTCAGTATCCATCTTCAGCTCTCTTGTTTAAATCGATCCAGAGCTAACATCTGGAAACAGAAATCACCTCAGCATGTAGTTTGCCTTATACCTAGCGGGTGGGAATCAAACAGTGAATCTCTAGTCATACCCATCCGACAATAGTCACTAGAATCTGCATCAACATATTTGCTAAAATAGCAGTTGCAACTTCATGGCAAAAGAGATTTTTCCCTCCTCCAAATAGTCCACAAATATAATTAGATAATTTGGACATTATTTTTTAACTACAAAATTTGAGGTGAGCATCATTCAGAAAAAATCTTTATTTTTACAAGCAAAACATTGCATGAGTTGGGATGAAAGAATAAAAAGCACTAAAATTACCTCGTCTCCCATGGGTATAACCTAAGCAATAACACCAATAGTAAGTGAATTAAGCTTAACTTCTGATGACTTCATGAATGCACCAAGTTGCTCTCTTGGCAGAAATATTCCTGTCTTCTCCTGGAATATCTTTGCAACTTTCCAGTCTAACCTACAACATTTTCTAGTGCCTCTCATCCAAGCCTCAACTAACTTTTGACCCTAATATTGAGTCACCATTTTCAAAATCAGTCAGGTCTGGCTACATATTACCATCTGCTGAACACAAGAAAAAGATTTTTTAAAACCTTACTTGCCACTGAAAGGGCAACTACAAGCAGCTTTTTTTTAAAAAATGTAATAAGAAACAAGTGAATTCACAATTAAATAAGAATTAAAAAGGCATAAACAATAATAAAGAAAACGGCTTCTAGATCTGGGGTGCAACTATCCAGTTTACCACTATATGGCAGCACTGAGCTGCTAGTTAGTGGCCATCTGAAATTGTGAAATTTTGAGTTTGAGAATGATGGAGGAAAAAACCCACATCAAGAGTATTGTGAGAGCCAGGAGGGGTTTAAAAGGACACCTCCTGCACATCTGCATAAGTGGACCACTTCACAACAAGCAGAAAAACAATTTTTGTTTCCAGATGTTGAATATTGCCTCTTTAAGAAGATAGAAACATAGCCTTGGTAGCATAGAAGAACGGCCTACTCTGCCTATGGTTCAGTGACTTGCTGATCTAAATAATTCAGATTCTTCCAGCTGACCAGACTGGATGTGATTAACATTGTTTCCAATTAGAGTTCTCTAATTAGCCTTTTTCTGACCATAAAATGCTTTGTCTGGTAATGCGCTGAAAAAAATTAAGAGTATACATCTTCAAGCAAATGTTGCCTTGCTGTTTATTTGCTTTATTTATTTATTTGTTTCCCACGTTCTGTGTAAATATGCCCTTTTCCTGACTATTTTACTTCTAAACAACATTATTTTAAATAAGGTTTTCCAGACTGGAAAACAGGCTGCAACATTGCTCTGCTGGATCAATGGAACTCTATTGCCATCTTGTGGCTTCTGCAGTTTATTTGCAAGTTTCCCCATCCTTACCTGTGCTGCCCAGACAAAAAGCCACAAAAAAAAACCAAGCCAAACCTGAGAGCTGTTGACACACCTTTTCAGTATTTTCATTTGTGCTGCAATTGCAATTTGGAACCAAAAATTAGGATGGGACCTAATTCATCAAATCACATAAGGGACAGCTGAAGCATCAGCTGCAGCAATCATCATTATCTTACGCAATGAATTGTATATTTTCTCATTTAAGTTGGATATCTGCAGAAGGTGAACAGTGGGGAACCATTGAAGAAAAGCACATTACAAGGTTGCAGCACCAAATAGATGACTTAGGGACTTCAAGAATGCAAGGTTTGAAAACTGGGTTTTGTGCCGGGATGCATGTTTCGTTATTTTCATGCATGCTTGTACCATGTGCTTCTCCTTGTTTATATTTAGCTTCTCTGCCTTTCCCCTGATGGCATAAAAGTGTCATGTTGGCATGTGCAGGATAATTTTTATAAGTCTTTCTTTTAAAATGAAGGCTTCCTAGTCTAGAAAGATGACAATGGATGATCCCTGGGTGTCCACAGGGTGAGATGAAGAAAGGCAAGATGGAGGCTGCAATGATGCAATCAAAACTCTGCCTGGTTCTGATGTGCTTTGAATGCACTATCATGGCTTCCATCTTGACTTTTAATCACATCCTGTAGACCCCTGGGATAATAGAAGTGAGCCACTGTGCAATTGAGCAGCGATCGGAGGACACTGAACATACTTCATTATCTCATATTACCATATTTTTCTGAGTATAAGATGCACCTTTTCTCCCCCTAATTGTGGCTGATAATTTGGGTGCGTCTTATACTCAGAATGTAGCTCTTTCAAAGCTCTTTTTCAGACCTAATGAGGTGAGTGAAGAGTGAAGCGATCTTTGCAGCCTTTCATTGCTACTCCCTCCGAAGAAGCT
>JANHFT010002424.1:484212-494980 GCA_032467955.1 Pseudoxenodon macrops
AAGGAATAAAGCTGACCAGACTAAGGACGCTAGCCAGATCAATACCTGGTAGGCAGATTTCCCCCCTATTTTCCTTCCCAAAAACGAAGGTGCGTCTTATACTCTGAAAAATACGGTAGCTCCAATTGTATTTTGAAATGGGAAAGCTAATACAGAAGTTTGTTTTCTTCATAAGAATACCATAAAACAAGAAATCAAAACACACAAGGATAACATTACTTTGTCCTTAGTTGCCTATGTTTGCAGTTAAGAGTGAGTATCGGCTGTTGCTTTTTTTTATTTTTTATAAACATTAAGGAAGTGAAGTGCAGTTCTCAAGATTCAACGCGGATCAGGCGCTCCAGTTTAGGTGTGACTTTCTGCAACGAAACAATGGGAAAGTGGACACCTGGCATTTATCTGGAAGAAGGCATGAGAATGCCTAACGTGGCTGAACAAATGTAACATGCCACGAGGGGTCCAATCATGAAGAGAGTTTACTGGAAGGCAAGTCTGTTGGTAGCACGTTCCTCTCAGGTCTATTGTGTTTATTTATTAAGAAAATTTCTCTATGAAGGAAAACAATCAAATATTTTAAAAAAAAACTTCAAACGTTTATTAAGACATACAGTTATTATGCCTGTCAGTCTACACACGGGTTTGCTACTAAAAATAAAATGTCTACGATTCACAAAAACAAAAAAGATCCACACTTTTTGAGTGCCCAAGCCTAATGTATAAATAAGTGACTCGTTCCTTTTCATATCAAAATTCACATAAAAAAATTGCCATCCCACCCCCAGTTCTACCTAAAAAGCCATGATGAATGTAAAAATTTAAATACACACACAATCTTGTCAAGGGAGAAGGGGAAGAAATAGGCAAAGATCCTATTAAGAGCCTTAGGATTGGCATTTGCAGCATTTGATCATACAATTTCTGTACTCATTCCCAAAGGTGCAAATATTGCCAGGAAATTAATACTGCTTTAATTCAGCTGCAAGAAATTATATATGTATATATATATATATATGTATATATTTATATATGTAACTGAACAGAGCTGAAAAGGCTTCAATCCGCAGCCTAAAACTCCTCACATCACTCTCCCGAACTCACTGATGGGAGTTGAGAGAGAGGTCACTGGAGCTTTAATTTACTTCATATTGCCTGTACTGTCCAAAATGTCTTTTTTAATGAAAAAAAGACTAAACGTTTAAGTGTTGAATACTCCAGCATTAAAAAAAAAAAATCAAGATTGCTATAGATTACATGAATGTAAATGCCCTATCTGACATGCCCAAAGCATTACCCCCCACATACTGGAGTACTGCTCTAGCCCAACAGAGTCCTCCATATTGGCATTGGTTGAACTCCAGGCCTCTACATGATTTTGGTCAGTATTCTTAACCGGTCTCCATTTGCTGCAGAATGATGAGGCCAAGGAGACATACATACTACTTTTGTCCTTCTGTTTAATTTTCCCATTTCAATATGAGCAATACTGACTTTTGTTTCACTAGTCTCTCTGTCTCTATCTGTCTGTCTGTCTGTCTGACTGACTGTCTGTCTCTCTTCACCTTCTTCTTGTGTTCTTTCCCTTGAGATTCTCAGCCCCAAACATTCAACTCAGATTCCCAGATTCTGCCTTTTTGTAACACAGAGGCAGATTCTGAAAGCAGTTTCCAGTGGAACGCTCTGGCAGCCCCGTAAACCAAGCAGCTCACAGAAATCAGCATGGGATATTATAAATACATTTTGGCCAGCATTCTGAGAATTACACTTGTTCACAACAAGAAAAAGGAGAAGACCCCATCTGCTGAGCCCTGGAGTAGGTATTTTTGCACCAGCCTTTGCTAGTTCAATTCTGGATGCTTCCTCTTAGATCTTGTGTCACCTCTTCCTGTTCTTCAGCCAATCCTTCTGATGTCGTTGCTATCTGATTGGCTTCACTGGAAGATGCATTGTCCAAAGTGTTGTAATCTTCCTTGACGTCAACAGAGTCCTGCCCTATGACAGCTTGTCCATTGTTCACAGGCTCAACTGCATTCCCTTCCTGGTGTTGAATATTGGGAGCTCCAGTAGCTTCTTGCTGAACAGTATGTTGCTCTGCTCCAAGATTTACTTGTGGCACTGGCTCTGGTCCAAGCCCAGGGGGCTGAGTTGTGTTTTTAAGTTGGCAATGGCACAAAGGACAGGTTTCTTGCACATACAGCCATTTCTTAAGGCAGCCCGCATGAAAAAAATGACCGCAGGGTGTGATGATAGCTGATTTCATGTCCTGAAAGGAAGAGGCACCATTATGACGTACTAATTAACCACAAATACGTTTCCCATGTCTAATATTCATCATTACACTCAATCATCTAGCCTCTGTTGACACTTTTATTTGTCATTATTTACACACAGCCTGACTTCTTAATTTGGTTCAAACTGAATATATTAGTTTTTAATTCCCGTTATTTTCAATCACCAATGGGAATTGAAATTCAGTAGATTTGGAGGGTACCATGCTGAGACTGATTACTTTATATTCTCTGCCTGAGTAAAATGTAATATCAAAAAAACATGAAGATTAACATTTCGTTCTGGGTAGGCACTGTTTAGATCAAAAGGTTAACGTATTAACAGTTGCAGTCTACATTGGCATATTTATCAAGATGCTGCAATTCTATGCAGAAAGGGCACAAAATGCAATTGTAGGTACATCTTATTTTTGGCTTCTTAAATTTACGTTCAGTCAAAAGCAAAACATGGGTTCATCCTACTTCAACATCCCTTCACAGATAAAGATGGAAAGAAGAATCTTATGTTGGGTCCAATCTGTGCTTCATCAAGCTGATTTCAGTTCTCCACAATCTGATTCTATTATTCAAAAGTAGGGCCTATAGTTACACGTGCCTTGCTGGTGAGGAAAACCACTACTGTCATCTAGAGCTAGAGGAGAGAGAGAGAGATCACTACTCTAATATGCTGAGCTTCTGAGGTCATTTCAAGAATCTTCAAAATGCAAAACACTATAAGATCATCCTTATTTATCCCTCAACTGCACATCAAATTGCTGCTCTGGATTGTATCTACAACCAAAACCTGAAGTGCTGCTGTTGCAGAAGTGCAGTCTGAATCTTCCTCCAAAACCTTGATATCACAAAGCTGCAGGAATAGTCATGATTCAGACTTTCTGTCCCTTGTGGAGAATATCCTGACACCTAAACTTTTTTATTTAGCCAGGATCTATGATCTGTTGCCTAAAATGCTTTTCTTTGGAAACACCCACGAAGCCTGGATTCCTAAACACTCAAATGCAACTATTGTTATCCACTTGTGACTTGGACTTGTTTTCCTTAGAATTCCAGTTAAAAAAAATACAACACATTTTGCTTCTAAAGAACCACATGGGCACAAGAATGTTGATATTCAAAACCAATCCAAAGCTATAAAGAGGAATTTTTAAAAGGAAAAAAAACTTAAGTGACAACAAGAACGTGTGAGGAATTTAAAGCATGCTACAGAAGTGCTACCTCTGTGTTTATTTTAGCTTCATAGCACAGATTGCTTAAATGGCACAATCTAATTGAGATAATTGGCCTTTTAATTTCTGGTCAACTTGTTCTCTCAAGAGGGCAGGAATTGGCCTAACTGATTGGATGGATTCTGTGACTGTCATTGCCAAGAGAGGTAGAAACTAATAAAACTAGATAGCAAACATATAAACAAACATATAACCCACCATAAATTACAGACTTCAACTATAGGAGGCTATTAAAAAAAAGATGATGCTGGGACCCACCTATCAACATCTTATATTTTATAGGTAAGTATCCTATAACTCATTTCAGCTGCCAGTATCAAAGTGAAGCCCTTAATGCTAAGTTACTATTTTTTTTAATATCATATTATATTGTTACATTTACATCCCACTTTTATCTTCCTCCTTTCCTGGAGCTTAAGATGATATATACTACATTAGCTTCTCCCATTTCTCCCTGTACCACCACTCTGCTTGAGCTGAGAGAAACAGAGTGATGGATTCAAAATCAGTGTGGGCCTTTCAGCCCATTACACAACACCAGCCTTTAAATCAATGCGGTTACTCAGCTGTCATGGTGGCGCACTGGTTAGAGTGCAGTACTGCAGGTACGTCTGCTGCCTGCCTTCAATTTTTCAGTTCAAATCTCACCAGGCTCAAGGTTGACTCAGCCTTCCATCTTTCCGAGATCGGTAAAATGAGGACCCAAAATTGTTGGGGGCAATATGCTGACTCTTTACACCACTTAGAGAGGGCTGTAAAGCACTGTAAAGTGGTATATAAGTCTAAGTGCTATTGCTACTTCTGTGTAAAATGAAAGATGTGGACACCACCTCAGCAGCTGGCTTTTCCTTATTTTTTTTATGCCAAGAGGTGACAAGGCTGGCTCAGTTAGCACTTTATGGGGCAGTTGAGTAGTAGTTTGCTAGCAATGCACTTCTCTGCTGCTTAAATTTTGCAGGTCCCGTAAAATAAGATCTCCCCGGATAATAAGTCCTTCCCTGAAAATAAACCCTTCCCCAAAACATTTAAATGCATGTGCAGCTGGTCCCCGCTATTTCCTCTGGTTAGCGAGACAGAGCTGGAAATCAGGTAAGATGGCTAGAGGAGCCCCGTTTGGTTCCACGCACCCCCCAAATAATAAGAACTCCCTGAAAATAAGGCCAAGCACTTATTCTGGGGTTCAAAAAAATATAAGATAGGGTCTTATTTTCGGGGAAACACATAACGAGGTAAATGTGTGGCATATGGAAATTTTGGAAATGTAGGGTCTCCGTTCATATAATCGTCCACTTTTTCCTTTCCTTTCCTGGTTCAGCAGCTGGAGAAGCTGATCCTACATTCTGACAGGCAACCTGCTTCTGCCCCTTTTGTCACACAGCTCTGTCCCTTCCCATTTCTGTCAGCAGGCAATTTCCCAGCTCAGCTCATTTAGAATTTAACCAAACCCAAAGCTTCAGCCTTTTTATAAAATACCACAAGGAGGAGCCAGAGCTGCTGAAGTTCAGCTTAATCGCAGCATTTACCTGATAGCAGATGGCACAGATATCGTTATGCTGTTCCAACTGGTCTTTGGTGGCAGTGGGCAGCGATTTGATCTTATTGACAGCATCTCTGCGGAGAAGAAAGCTTTTCCATCCCAACTGAGCCCGAAGCCACACATTATAGTAGGAATGAATGAAAATGATCATCGAGCCCATCACAGTCCATTCTCCAAAGATAGTCTCTGATACGCCATAGGCCACAACACAAAGAGCCACGAGAAACTCCAGCAGCCGATAGGTGCCATTCACGTAATAAATAACATCATCCATGTTTTCTACCGGCTCTTTTCTGAACTCTTCCACCATAAATAAGACATAAATGAAGAGAGTCCCCAGGACCTGAAAGAGGGGGGAAAACAGAGCTTTTGATTAAAGCAAGCAAGTCACAAGGTTGCAGCTTTTCAGTGTTAGCCTATATAGTTTTTTTGTAAATTACTAATGTTATAAATCAACTGCTACTATTGCCAGGTGCTAAGTGAAATCTTGCTTAACAAAGTTCAAATCCAGGGCTTCCAAGGATGCCTGTGAGAAAAAGAAAGTGTGAGAGAAAGATTGCATTGCAGGGGTTTGAGAGGTGCTCTGCCCCTGGATAATACAAGACTTCTAATCACATGCTCAACACATGCGCTGATCACACCCCTGAGTTGGCGAGGAGGAGGGGGGCATACACATTTAATTAATAAATACACAAACAAACATTGCAGTTGAAATGCAAATGCTTCCATGTTTCGACACCAACATTTTAAACAGTATTTATATTTCCTTGCCAATGGATAGTTTATATATTGATATAAATTTTATTATTGCATAGTTTAGCAATTGTCTACAAAATAAGCGAATGTGTTGTGCTTCGCCAGGAACAGACAGGGTTGTAAGCAGGAAGGGGCAACATTTATTAGCTCAAAAGCTATAACAGGGGTGTCAAACTCAAGACCCCGGGGCTGAATCCGGCCCACCAGGTGCTTAGATCTGGCCCATGGGGCTGCACTACAAACAGCAAAGGATTGGCCGAGGGTGCCTCTGTCAGAGAAAACAGAGCTTGGGAGGGCCATTTGTGATCCTCCCAGGCTCTATTTGCAGCTGTGACGGCCTCCTGCCACCCTCTGCCAGTAAAAACGGAGGCTCCGTTTTCACTGGCAGAGGGCAGTAGGAGGCCGTCATAGTTGAAAATGGAGCTCTGGAGCCTGTTTTTGCTGGCAAGAGTGCTTGGGCCACCATAGGCACCCCTGACATGAGTGATGTCAAGCTGGTCACGTCCATCTCGGCCCCCGAGATCAAACACAATCCTGATGCTGCCCTCAATGAAACAGAGTTTGACATCCCTGGTCTAGAATGTCAAGGACCATATTCCAAAAATGGGGAGACTTGGGCACAAGCTTCCCATTTAAGGGCAAAAAGATGCCTTAGCCCTTAATGACAGACCCGAGGTCATAGTGACCGCAACAGTTTTCCAAAATGTTCGGAACACCCCTATTTTTTAGAAATGGACTGTTCCCTAGAATTTATAAGATTTGTTAATTTGATCAATAAATGAAAATTGTAACTATACAAAGTAAATTTAACAACATATCCCACCTATTATTTTGATAGATTAAGAAAATTGTATGAGCGGTCATTATGACCTCATGTCTGTAATAGCGTAGCCAAAATAGTACGTCTGTGGTTAAGAACCACAGAGCTTATGAGACCCAATTTGCCCTTCCAAAACCCCCAAACATCCCTCTCTCTTCCTCCTCTCTCTCTCAAAAAAATAATAATTTGATGCCACATAGTCAGTGTAGACAATCCTTGGGCTGCATATTTTGCACATCTCCTTTAAGAGAACAGGTGGAAAACGCTCCTTTACTTATTCCCGTTCTGCTTTTTCCAACAGCTTGCCCAATGCTGTGCCTGACTGGCTCTGTTGATCATAGGGATAAAGAGGCCCTTACAACTTACCTGGAGAGAAGTGAGAATGCTGCTAGAAATGATGATCAACAGCCAAAAATCCATGTGGAAAAACTGACAGATCATGTAGGCCATGTAAGCTGGGAAAACCAGCAAGAACAAACACAGACTCACAGCGCGAAAATGCTTCCAAAGGCTCCTATAAAAAGAAATTTCCCTTTAGAGTTCGGCAGACTTCAATACAATCACAGAAAGGACTGGCTAGATTGCCATAACAAGGGAGCCCTTGTTATGGTTTTATTTATTTACATCCCGCCTTTATTATTATTTTTACAAATAACTCAAGGTGGTGAACATATCCAATACACCTTCCTCCTCCTATTTCCCTGCAATAACAACCTTGTGAGGGGAAACAGAGTGAATGGCCCAAAGTCACCCAGCTGTCTTTCATGACTAAGGTGGGACTTGAACTCACGGTGTCCCACTTTCAAACATGGTGCCTTTCCTGCCATTTCTTCCTCTATCCTGAAAGTGCGTAACATCCATCTAGGCCTCATAACTCCCTTTGGATACAGTTTTAACAATTTGGTGATTCTGTTTGGAGGAATCTGGAATAGGATTTTCTGAGGATATATGCCCATTCCAGCCCTCAATAATACTTCCTGATTTGGCTACTATTAACTTTTTTCCTCCCCCAGAACGTCCAGATTTGTATTTGTCCAGGCTCATACAGATGAAAACAAATACATGTTTTCCACAAAACTTTTCAGAACTGCTCAACAGGCATGGCTTTAACATGATGGACAGTTTATTCCTGACCTCCCTTTTAACTGACAACAACCACAACATCCCATTTGCCTGATACGGATTCCTTGAAACGTAATACTTGCATGCTATTTTGTAATCTTAAACTGCTCACATAACGGGCATTGCCTCAAAATAGATTTGTTGGAATTTCTGACTCAGTCTTGATTTCTAAAAAAATAAAATAAATTTAAAAACTAATGCTCAGCACCGTCAGCAGAGCAGGTAAAAGATGTGACAGGACAACCAAAATAACAAAAGCCTGCCACTGAGGCTACCCCAGGTTAAACTCTGGTAACTTGAACACGGTTCAGAAGCCATAAAGCTATTTCTCTTGATTGATGTATGGCACAGTCTGCCTTGGTTGAGCCTCTCTATGCGCAGAGAAGAATGGTTGACTAGCCTGGCTGACTGCTTTTCTATTTTTCTATTTAAAAAGTGAGGTTTCCACCCACCCTTTTCTGGGGAGAGTAAAGTTCGGACAGCACGTTATTGCTGTCTGTACACATGAATGTGGAATGAACAGAAGACAAAACTGCTGAGGAAACGTTGTGCAAACACACAGGGACGACATGCATATTCATGCTGCCTTTGCATATATTCTCTTCTATTGGAACGGTATTTTTTTGGAACGCTAACTGCATTGGGATTCTAACTGCATTATCGTATTACACTTGGGATGGGCGAAGTTATACAATCATCTGGCTTCCGCATGCGTGTGGATGAAGGAAGTCGTCCCAAAATAATAAAATAAGACAAATTGCCTCCAAGAGTAGGTGGTAGGGAATGCAAAAGCAGACCGCAAAATTAACACCAAAGCTTAGCTCCTTTAATCTATCGGTGAGCATCAACAAATGAAACGGCGAACACTTTGTAATATAATTTGAATGTGGTCAGCCTTCCATTTCATAGGATCAATAATTATTATGCAACGGCAGAATCACACTGTCATTGCTCCTTACTTCATGACCCAATTCAATTGATCTAAGCTAATTACATGCTTCTGCAAATCTCATCTCTGTGTTATGAGGGCCTGAATACTGTACTATCAATGATTCACGGTGACTTCAAGATGTAAGATTCAGAACTGAATATTTAAGAACATTAATCCATTATAATCCCCCCCCCCCAGATCTTCTTCCCACTATCTGGTTTGAAACCGGCTGATCAGAATTCCCTTGTGCCAGCATCAACTTGCAGAATTAAGCCAGCTACTCTCCTGTAGCTCTGCTGTCCTCGTTTCTCTTTGCTATAAAATTTAATGACAACATGGTGCATGCAACAGATGCCGCTAACAGGTGACCTCCAGCATAACAGTCCCAGTGGATAAAAATAAACGTTCCTCTTTTATATACAGTCCTTTCTGGCTATCTTGGAGAGGGAAAGTGAAGTAGAGAGGAAACGTAAAAGATGAAAAGTAGCACTAACCCAATTTTAGAACCAATTTCTGATAAAAGCATATTTCTTTTACTCTCTCCAGTCACTCGCCATCCTTCCCTGGATTTTATATGCATCCCATGTATTCTTCTTGCTACTGGATCAGTTTGTTCCCCCTCCACTGTGGAGACTGAGAACTCTTTCCGTACAACACACAAAAGGCCAGCCAGAAGAGAGACTGCCCAACTTATCTGCACACCACTGTCTCTCATCCCTGCAGATGCAAAGAACAGAAATCATCCAGGTAGTGGCTGTGCTTTTCAAGGGCTCTTAGGCTCAGCTGCTTCCTTCTCCCTTCACTGTAGCACGTAGGAAGCCATGGCTTGTCTTAACCTGGATTTATTTTAAAGTCATACTGGCCTTGAGCTACATGAATCTAAGACATGAACCACACCTTATGGAACATACATGTTGTACAACATGTTAAACCGTATTATCCATATTATCCCCTATCAAAACGGGCTCCCCCTATCAGGCAGCAATTCTTCAGTTTCAGACAAACTGCTGTCTGTTTTGTCCACATAGGTTAAGCTACGGTTTGTGCTTGCTCTACGGAGCCATAGCAGGAAAAAGAAATGTAGCTTGTTCTTTGAGTTGTCCCAAAACAGTGCATGAAGGAAAACTATGTGAGCCTCAGAATTCAGGAAGCCTGGCCTTTTGTTGTGCTAAATTATCAGCCCTGAATCAAGACATAAAATATTTACATTCAGAACAAGAACAATCAAATGACGGCTGCCAGCATTGAATGCTATTGACTTACTTGTCTCTTGAAGCTCCCAGAGCTAAGACAATGGGGTCTGCGATCTCCAGCATGGACTGCAGGATGGATGCCACCACAATGAAGAGAATAATACTGAGCAGGAAGGCCCGATGCACCACTTGTAACTCAATGAGTCCAGTCTGCACAGCCAGGATCAAAAGTGTGACTCCTTCTGTCATCCCCCTGTGTAGATAAGGTAATGTAAAAAGATCAAAAACAAAACTATGGTTCTCTGTGATCTGAGGCAGTTTTAAAAGCATGCGACTACCATACAACTGTCTTCCTAAGCCTTCTGATGTGGCCTTATCAGATGATTCCAGCCAAAGGATTTTTGCTCAACAACTCTCAGAGGGAGATTATATTTTGACTTTAAGCTATTTGTGAATTTGCTGGATAGAGAGGCAAAGCACCATCCTTCAATGTTAGCCGTTCATCAATAACTCAAATGAATAAATGTTGCCTGTCACTGCCTCTTTAAACCACAGCTCTCTAATCTATACATCAGTAATCTATGGTGAGTCTGTACAGTCATGTGTCATATAAATATGCTTCATCTTATATTGTTTGAATACATTTCATATTTGCTATACATTTCTGTACATTACCCATAATTTAAACATGGGAACAAATATGTACCGTATTTTTCGGAGTAGAAGACACTGTGAAGTATAAGACGCACCTAGCTTTTGGGGAGGAAAACAAGAAAAAAAATCTGCCTCTGTCTGCCAGCAATTTGCCTCCCAGTAAACAGCAAACAGTACAGATGATATACACTGTTTGCTGTGCATTTCTGTGCATGTGTGCCTGACCCATAGAAATAGCAAAGAA
>JANHFT010002424.1:495080-505119 GCA_032467955.1 Pseudoxenodon macrops
TCTTCAGATCAAGCATTTATTTTAAAAAGCTTCTTCATTTTGTTAAGTTGTCTAGAACAATAATAAAGCAGTCTTTACAAAATAAGTCTAATAATTTGAACATTCTATAGGCATTTATAGTTATTGACTTACCTCCTTGCAGCAAACAACACAGCCCATTTCAGCACAGCCTGATTAGCATAAGAAAATAAAAATCAGCCTCTACCTCCCAGCAATTTGCCTTCTTGCAATTTTAGTTTCACTTTCAGTTTTAGCACATGCTGCCCGCCTTCAGCCTGAATCAGATGATGGTCAGGAGGCCGATAATCAGTTGCTTGTGCTAATCAGGCTCTGCACTGTTTGCAAGGAGGTAAATCGCTGGGCGGCAGAGGCCAAAGGTTAGGAGTGGCTGGGCGGGGCTACATTCGGTGTATAAGACGCACCCAAGTTTTCACACTCTTTGGGGGGGCGGGGTATGTCTTAAACTCCGAAAAATACGGTAAGTATTTCAGTAATTATAATGACAATGATATAAGCCAGGATGGATTTATTCATGCAATCTCCACTTGAAATAGTCCCAAATGACTGTTGATTTCTTCCATCTTTGGCTCATTTTCAAGTCCCAATTCTCTACAGATTAATATACTTTTTCTAGAGCAGACTTCCCCAACCTTTCAGGGTTGACAGCCCAGAGGAGGAAAGGGGCAGGTGCCTTTACGCATCTATGCACCCACGCAAATGGGGCTGCAAGCACCCATGTAATGCGTGTGACGGCGCTACTGTGCATGCGATGCTTACAGCGACACTTGAGCGAATGGGAATGCACATGCACACGCATTGGCCAGCCACTCACACGGCTTGGTCACCAACAGGCCTATTTTTTCTGGTGAAAGGAAAAAGCTTCATCAGTTGCTGAATGTAACCGAAAGCAGGCTTTTAGGTTGATATAAAGAGAAATGTGATAGAAAGAAATTTACAAGTCCGTGTTGCTCACTCTTGGTGACCTTTAACTTGCTGATAACGGCATTCTGAGAGTTGAAGTCCACATACCTTAAAGTTGCTAATGCTGAGAAACACTGCTATAGGTTCTGAAAATTGCAGTGTTATTAACATGTTTTAATACCAACTGTGAAGCTAAGAAACTGGAGGAACAATGCAAAGAACGCTGTACAAATCAAGGTGGCAAGCAAATGCCAATTCCCTTTAAAGGGTTAAATGCACTCTTTTCTGGGGCACTTACCGATTCATAGCTGGATCATTCATGAATGCCCGGTAGCCTTGCAGGTAAAACTTGCAGAGTGTTAGAACGCCAAGTGCCACAAAAGAGACAGTGAACACCAATCCCAGCAAGGAGTAAGGAGTGCTACAGCATTCTGCAATACTAGAGAAAAGAGCATACAGCAACATTAGAACCAAAAAAGTTCTTAACACAAAGGAGAACCAGGTGTACATGTTGTTGGATAAAATGTATTCAAAGAGAAAACCATGTACAAAAGAGAAGCTTAACGAAAATAAATCATTGTTTGGTAACTCCAAAATACATTCAGCTTTGTTCAACGATACTTCAATTCAAAATTATTTCTAAAGATGCAAAATTCAACAGATGGAATTTGTGGCATCATTTCCCATTTAGCCAAGCATTTGAAACAAGTAGATAATAGTTGCTAGGCAAACTATATAATGGATATAGTTCCTAGAACTATTTGATAGGTATTTTCTATATACAATTACAGAATTTTTGTGGGGCCAAGGATCACCTTCTATAAACTACATATGACTATAATGGAAGAAATTAGATTGTCACATAAAGTCTAAATCTCTTTTTGATGGGTGACCCCCCATAATCAGAATCATCAACAGAATAAATTTCACTTATTTCTAGTATTTAAACTATTTCATCTGGCTTATTATAATAAAAGCAAACTGAGTATCTTCAGTGGAGGAGAATTCATGTGAATCGTACCTATTTCTTTTCCAGCATTTCATTTC
Source organism: Pseudoxenodon macrops (assembly GCA_032467955.1). Lineage (NCBI taxonomy): Eukaryota > Metazoa > Chordata > Lepidosauria > Squamata > Pseudoxenodontidae > Pseudoxenodon > Pseudoxenodon macrops. Next base: position 497,049 of record JANHFT010002424.1, read on the forward strand.
ATTTCATTTCTATGTTGCTCACTAACACTTTATTCAATTACGCTAAGAGTTTTGAGGACAGTCTTTAAAAAGAGCAATTTTTCAAATCCTCTAATCGTGAAGATTGGTTTATATAATACATTTTCTAGAGAGAGCTCAGAACACACAAAATTGTATAATGTATGGTCCTAAGGGACCGTAATGCTGAGATCAAATAAATTAGAGTACAAAATAAAGTCTTCCATTGGAAAAGATTACACCTAAACGGAGTAGTTTCTAGCTTGAAAAAAATGCCAAAGCCACCCATTTCGGGCCATTTTGGCTACTAAACCTCCCCTACTTCTCACAACACTGTTCTCTGAGAAACATTTTATTTCATGAGGAAATAAATATTACAAAAGACCATCACAATTTTTTGATCTAGAAACAATGCAAGGAGTCAGAGAGAGAGAGAGAGAAACAGATGCTTGTGAGGTGAACGTGGTTATCTGTAAGTGCTTCATCTCATTTGTAGAATAGGGCTTTCAGCCCTTTCAGATAGATTAACTAAGGCCAAGAGTTGACAATTGCTAATTACCTTGTTAGGAACAGAAACAGAAGCCTCTCCCTAGAGGCTGGCTGATCCCGAGTGCTGAAATAGGAGTAGATCTGAAGAGCAAACAGTAGAAGCCAGAAGACCATGAAGAGAACAGGGACCACCAGCTGGTTCCATAGAGTCATCCCCAGGGCCAGCAAGCCATAAACTTCTACTATCTGGAAGAGAAGATATGGGTTTCTTACTCAATTCTGAAACATCAATCCAAATAAGTACCTCATGAACGCTTACCTCAAATGAATGAGCGTTTGCAATGAGATAGCTTTCCCTACCCACTATCTTCCATTAGCCCACATCTACAATCATTTGCCATGTGGCTTTAGATCATGATTGGTGTACAGTACAAGTGACATTTAGCGTTATCTGAATGGTATATGAGCATTATTAAATAGTATTGAGTTAGATAAATGGTATATAACGCATCTACAAGGCATTAGGTTGGAATTTGTATTTATTCATTGAATGTATGCCTTGCCTTTCTGTTTATTCCAGCAATCAAGACAGTTTACCATTATAAAGTATAAATCAAAACAAAATTAACACAGTTAAAATCGGAACAAAAATAATCCAGTCATTAAAAACAATTAATAACTAGATCAGGGGTCAGCAACCCGTGGCTCTGGAGCTGCATATGGCTCTTTCATCCCTCTGCTGCGACTCCCTGTTGCCCATCGGCTCCGCAATTGATAGGGTTTTTGATTAGGACAGGTAGAGGAAAAAGGGCACTGCACTAGGAGGAGACTCTATGGTGGGGGAATTGGACTTCTGGTCGGCTCCAGAATTGAACGGGCAGCTTCTGGTTAGACCTTTGTGGGTCTTTGAGTGTTTAAGGTTGCCGACCCCTGAAGTAGATGCTTGGCAAAAGAGAGATTCTCCTAAACACTCTCAAGAATTGAAAGCAAATGGTTCAATATAGGGAGTGCATTCCATAGCTTGGCAGCCATGGGGGAGAAATTAATCAAGGAGGGAACCAACCTAGGACTAAGGAGAAATTGCCTGGCAGTTAGAACAATCAGTGGAACGACTTGCCTCCACACGTTGTGGTTGCTCCATCACTGGAAGTTTTTAAAAAAGAGATTGGATAACCATTTGTCTGAAATGGGATAAGGCTTCCTGCTTGAGCAGGAGGCTGGACTGGAAGACCTCCAAGATCCCTTCCAACTCTGTTATTCTGTATTATATTTGACAGTCAAACTCCTGACAGTGGGAGCAGAAGATCCAATCATCATTGCCCTGAAACACAACCGCCCCTAATTTTTGTCCAGTTGACAACTAGTAGCCACTGCAAATCTTTCAGTGCCAGCATCATACGATTAACGTATCTTGCACCAGCCAACAACTTGGTTATTGCTGAGTTACTACTAACTAACATTTTATTTATTTGTCAAATTTATACAGCTCTTTTACTCATCAAAATTACCAGAAAATTCTGGATTCTTTTAGCTGCTGAAAAGATTAGAAGACAGAAAATTGCAGAGCTTGTTGTCATTAGCTGAGGTATTCCCCCCCCCCCCCTGAATGACCTCTGTCACCATTTTCAGCACCATAAAAGACAAGACCAACTTCTGTGGGATATCATAGGTCAATGGCCTTCAATAGCTCCCAGTTCTATTTTGTTGACATGTACTGAGATGAAGGACCTCAGCAATACATCCAAGGCCTAATTTACTAGATGACCTAGAAGGATACAGTATCACAAGCTGGCAAGAAATCCAAGAGAATCAGTAAGGTTGCATAGCCTAGTGATGGTTATCTACCAAGGAGATTAAAGGAGTCTTAGTACTACGTAAACTAAATCACAACTGAAATGGTTCCAGAAAATCAGTTTCATCTTACTATATGCATAGTGAGGGTCAGTATGGTCTGGTGATTTAAGGCACCAGGCTAGAGTCCAGGAGACTATGAGTTCTAATCCCACTTTAGGCATGAAAGCCGGCTGGATGACTTTGGGCCAGTCACTCTCTCTCAACCCAATCCACCTCACAGGATTTTTTATTGCGGGGAACATAGGAGGAGGAAGGGGCACTGGATATGTTTACCACTTTGGATTATTTATAAAAATAATAAAGGCAAGATAAAAAACAAAATAAAAACGAATGCTGTCTTAGAAGCCAAAGCACACACACACACACACTTACACTGACTATTTTCTGCTACATTTCTGCTGACAAATCATATAACTCAAGTTTAAAAGAAGCCGGTGACATAAATATGAATCACTACACCCTCCCACTCTGCTATTGCTCTTTAATTCACAGTTCATGGTGCAGACACCGATGTGTGCATGACAATTCTGTTTATTATTAAGACCCATGTGATGACTTGGCATCTCACAGCTCTAAATAAAGTGCAACTCTCACCTAGCTGCAGCAGAGACATGTTTTATTATACTGCCTCCTCTGTGGAGATATTAAAGAGTCAGGAACATTGCACCTCTTTTTGTAGATTTCCCAGAATATAGGGATGTTTTTTTGGGGGTATTTAGCTACTGCTGGCAGACCAATACCATCCCACATCTCTGACAGTAGCCTGCCTCGAAGACAGGGGTGTCAAACTTAAGGCCCAGGTGCTGAGAGGCGGCCCGTGGTGTACTTAGATCTGGCCCGTGGAGCTGCCCTGGAAACAGTGAAGAACCAGCCTGTGATGCTTCTGCCAGCGAAAATGGGCTCCTGAGCTCCGTTTTGGCTGCCACAGCCTCCTGCAACCCTCTGTCAACCCTGCAAGCCTCCTGCAACTGAGTTCGGGAATGCCGCGTGGCCCTCTCAAGCTCCTTTTTCACTGGGAGAGGGTTGCAAGAGTCATGGCAGCCAAAAACGGAGCTCGGGAAACCGTTTTTGCTGTCAGAGTGCTTGGGCCACCACAGGCACCCCCAACAGGAGTGACATTGAGCTGGCCATGCCCACTCTAGCTATGCCACCCCCCCTGAGGTCAAACACAATGCTGATGCGGCCCTCTGTGAAATCGAGTTTGACACCCCTGCTCTAAGATCAGAAGCCAAATTCTGATCCAGCAAGAGAAACATTCTGCCTGTTTTGTTTTTCCTTGTTGGCTTTTAAAGAATAATTTTATTTTTCTTTGTTTTCCTTTCCTTTCTGCATTTCGGAGAGCAAATTGAATGAATGAAATGAAAATGAAGCTTTCCTAAAGGACAGCATGTCCAGGCAGACGCGCTGGGGATTGATTTTTCTCAAAGGAAGAATCGCTGCAGAGGATTAATGTGGGATAGAAAAGCAAACAAGGGGAAAGTAAAGTGTGATCCCAATGACTAATTGAGCTGGGGAGGAGATGCTTTCCCCTAAAATCTGTGTGGCTTCCAGTTTAATTACAGCAATGCTGAGCACACACGAGTCCGCTTGGCTCCTAGAAAATCCTCTGGGAACAGGCATTGTGGCTCTAGGCCTTGAACGTCTAACATCCAAAAATGACTAAAAAGCATTGGGTTGCTATTGCTATTTGATTACAGTGTGGGGAAAGGATTTTTGAGGAGGGAATTTAAAATGGAAAGTTTTCTTTTTAAAATTCACAGGATTCTATCAATGCTCTGGCTAATCCTGCCCAGGGCCCTTTCTTCTTCCGGACAAAAGGACAGGTTAAGAAATCCAGGCAAGCTTATCAAAAGAGAACTGCAAGGAATGCAATTTGCATCCAGAAATGGGCTAAGCTTTGCAACTAGTTCTGCCTTTACTTTTCCCTCCACCAAGGAATGTGATTTTTCGAACTGAAATGCCCTGGAGAGGTACCTGCAAAACGAAATGGACTGCACATTTTCATCTACTGATGGCCCTTTCAAGTTCAGTATTAATGTAAGCTGAATCAACTTTTGTGTAAGATGAGTCAATCGTCAGGCTGGCTTTGTGTAATAAAAACCTTCAATTTCAGTAGGAAGCTTTAGATTTTTCTTTTTTTTAAGCATCAGAAAGCATGCACTTTCTTTTTTTAGGAGAAATAAGATTGTGATTACAATGTGCTATTAACAAAAGTTGCTATTCCTAACTAGTGATTACGCAAGATTAGAATCTTAACACAAAATCACTGAGCTATAATTATATTAGATTGCGTACCAATTGCTTGAAATGCAATTGGGGGGCAATTAACTCTGTAGCAATTATGTTACTTTATATAATACTCTTCCTTTGTTCCGTTCTGCACTGTACGCTGTTATTCTCAAACGCTGTTTATTTTTTATTAGCACCTCTCCTCCAAAAACTGTAGGACATGAGTATCTTCTAAATAGCTTAAATACTCTGAGTAATTTACAAAGGAAGTTGGTAAAATGATAGTATGATCCTCAACTGTAACACGATTGGCATTTCTCTAGGGAACGCTCTCCTCTTTGGGGTTCTGGAAATCAGCTATTTTCAGGGACGGGATGGAGGAAGTATGCCACATACTCTACCTTCAGATCTTCATAGGAAAGGTGAAAAAACGAAATAGATCCAATTCTACAGATGCAATAACTGTTTTGTAAAGTGCTGACATAAGCTGCTTTCGTGCCCTAACAGTTTGTGCATGCCACAATGAGGACATAATCAAGACAGCTTCTAAATCAAAGGATGAAACTTAAGGAACAAACTCTAAGGAGGCAATGACATACACCGAAAAGGAAAACAATAAATCTGTACACAGAAAACCCTTGGATGTTGCTTCTTCTCATAGGCTATTTGGAAGAATTCCAGTGGAGCTGATGCTTATTAAGGATTCTGTCCTGTGGGCAGCCCAGTCTGCATGCACAGAAGTAGGAAAAAGTTGCCCACAGCATGAAAAGCATGCATCAATGCTCCAATTAAGTGGCATCTAATCCTTATACAGCACCGTTTGGTTAGGATTCAGGTAATTTGTATACATCCTCATGGTGCCGATAGTAGATAGCAGATCTAGCTATGGTCAATCAGTTTGTCCTTAAAAGATCTGTAAGGGAGACTTTCTAACTTTTATGTCAGCAGAGAGAGAAAATGGATGCACAGGCAAACCAAGAACGCATCTTCCAATTTTTCTGTTATGCTTAGCTTCAAGCAACACAGACTAATTCTTTTGGTTAAAATGTGTTGAACTGTAGACCTAGGCTCACATCTCCATTCAGCCAATTATTTGGGACAGTTGCCAAATTGTGGCCAAACCTAACTCAGATTATTTCTAATAAAAGGAAAGATGTACCACCATAAATGTCCCTTTGAGCTTCACCAAAAGGGAAATATGCTGCAGCTTCATCCTACTTTATGCAAAAAAAAAATTAAAAATGCAAAATAAAACACTTCTATTTTTCCATCCTTCCACCAGTGTTACTGGTTCCCAATGTAGCACTAGTTACATGTTTAATACCCCATTAATTGATATTAATCGTCCTTTAGGTCAGCCTTTTTCTTTCCTAGAGATGATAGGAATTTTAGTTGCAAAGATTCTAGGGACACCTGGCTGAAATGGCCAGTTCTTTGTGGGATAAACAAGCCAATTGAATCAGCTTTGATAACTGTTGCCCACTGAATTCTCCCTAAGTGACACAGGAAGAAAACGGAATTACAAGATTGCTATTTTAAAAGAGAGCAGACCATCTTGTTAATTAACAAGCTGATGGGTATTTATATGTCTTCAATTCTACAGCTGCATTTGAGATTGCAACAGCATAATTAGCAATTTCAGTGGTTCATTGACTTCACAACTTGTATCGTTCCAATTTTAGTATATGTGCTGCAGAAGCAAACACTGACTTCACAACTTAAGGAGTCGTAGTATTTTTTAATCCAAAGGATTTATTACAAACAGACATGGGGCAATGTTTAGAAAAGGGAAAGACTATCCTGATTTAGCATCCTGGAATGGTGTCAAAATGTACTGTTTGTAGATGAGCTTTCACAGGATAAGTCAACAAAAGTCAGGAGGGGAGAAAAGTTTGGTCTAGTGGTTAGAAAGCTAGAAACTAGGAAACTAAGTTCTAGTCCCAAATTAAACATTAATGCAGGGTGGATGACTGTGGACCAGTCACACTCTTAACTCAATGAGTTGTAGTAGGGAAAATAGAAATAGGAAGGAGTATTACATATATTTGCCACCTTGAGTTACTTATAAAAATAATAAAGATGGGATTAAAAAAATCTTTAAAAAAGAGTTGCAGGCAGTGATATATTAGAACAGCCCAGACTAAAATCCATGGCACTTTGCTCACTATTTAATAACAAATTACACCAATAAATCAGAGGTGGGTTCCTACCAGTTTGGACCGGTTCTATAGAGTAGGTACTAAGCCGCTGGTGACGTCACGGAATCAGTTCTGGTACCTGGATGCCATCTTTTTTTTTAATTGTTTTTTTACCGCCCTCCCCCCCGTTTTTTTCTTCTGCACATACGCAGAAGCCGAGTTTCCGGTATTGCGCATGTGTCGCCATCTTGTTTTAGCCTTTTTTTTGCTGGGGGTGGGGGTGTAAGGAATTTTTTTCTACTGTGCATGCATGTGCCCATCAGGCGTGCCCGCGCCCATACGGCGTGGGAAGCAGCAAACCAGTGGCGAGGTAAGCTAGAACCCACCCCTTGCAATAAATAAGACTTAATAGATCGCGTGATACAGGATGTAGCTTCAATGCATTTTCCAAATGATTATTAACCCTTTTAGACCAGTCTCGCACTCATATTTCATCACTTAAAAAAAACAAAATCAAAAGACGAAAATTTGTATTTTATTCCTAAACATTTCCATTCTTCTGCATCAGTAATTGTTTTCACACATTCAGCGTTGAACGTCTAATGAGCAATAAAGAGATTTATCAACTAATATTCAAAATATACGTAACTGGCAGCAGTCAAGTAAAAATTCCTGCTTTAAAATGCCTTACACTAGCTGTGGACAAGACAGTATTTTCTAACATTTTTTCTTTAAAATTCCCAGCTGCCCATTAAATAATATTACCAGGTTTTTTCCCCCACTTGTTACCTAAAACGTCATATGAAGTATATAGGTAATCCTCAACTTACAACCATTCATTTAATAACCATTTGAAGTTACAATGGCACTGGCAGAAATGACTTACAACTGGTCCTCTACTTATGACTGTAGCAGCATCCCCACAGACTTGTGATCAAACTTTGGGTGCCTGACAATTGGCATGTATTTATGACCACTGCAACAATTTGGTGTCATGTGATCACCAATTGCAATCTTTCCAGCTGGCTTGCGATAAGCAAAGTCAAAGAGGTGGGTGTGTGTAGTTGGATTTGCTTAATGATCATATGACTTACTTAACTACGGTGATTCACTTAACAGCCACCGGGTAAAATTGGATGTGATTTACTTAACATAACCACTTTGCTTAGCAATGAAAATTCTGGTCCCAATTTTGGTCATAAACCGAGGACAACCTATATTTATCTGTTTTGGTTTTTTTGTAATAGTTTTTTTTATTTTTAACACAAATACATAAAACATATTTCTCCATCAGCGGTGTGTCGTGTGGTTATACACTTCTTTTCTTATGCACATTTATATTCCCTTCTTTATAAATTCCTTCT
>JANHFT010002424.1:535066-547105 GCA_032467955.1 Pseudoxenodon macrops
CCCCACAGCTCTTCAGGTGAGTGGGGAGGACGTAAGCTCCAGCCTGAAGCAGCAGGAAGCGAAGACTGCCTTACAGGGCCGTTTCGCTCCTGCACTAAGGCTCTGCACTACCGTCTTGATGTGACCCCCCCCCCCAACTGCATGAGAGGAAAAGGAGGAGGATCTCCAGAGTCTTAATGCAGGAGCGAAGCTGCCTTCACGCCTTCATGCCACATTTGACATAAGGCAGATTTCGCTGCCTGCAGGTTCAGGCTGGAGCTTACGCCCTCCCTGCTCGGGTGAAGAGTTATGAGTGGGGGATGGAGGTGGGAGGAGGGAGACCAGACACAGCAAGTCGATGGCTGGATCTTTAGGGCAGGAGAGAAGTCGCATCTCTTTAAATGAGCGGCCACCTGCCCTGCGCATGCCTTAGCTGGGCTTTGGTGCTCGCTTGAAGAGGGTCTGCCCATGCATGCGCACCCTCCTTGACCTGCCACAGCCAGTCAAGGAGTTATGAGGGAAAGTAAGGTTGTCCAAATGGAAGCCTTTGCCGGAGGTGCCGATCGTTCCTCAACCAGCGCCCGAGAATTAGCCCCGGCTGCTTCTCCATTCCTGCTCTCGCCCTTACCTTCTCAGGCCAGGGGAGCGGAGGGCGAGGGGTGGGGGCAGCCAGATGGGACAGGGAGCCACAGCAGAGGGCCCAAAGAGCCGCATGCAGCTCTAGAGCCGCAGGTTTCTGACCCCCGATTTAGACCAACATTTTGGAGACCAAGAGAAGCATTTAACATTATTTTCCAGGGATGCATTTGGATTTATCTTAACTTCTTAAATATGCCCATCTCAAAAATGGCAGGAAACTCTTTGCAGTGAAAGATTCCAGTGTTTGGGGAAATAGAAAGATAGCTCTACTATTCTGAGCACTTGGGTCTCTTCAGATATTCCTGTGTTGAAATTTTAAAAAAATTGAAAAGCCTTCAAAGCACAAGCAGGCAAGGCTGCTTACCTCCAGATATTAGCGATTTAACAGTTCCACTCACTTTAAGGGTGAAAGATCTAAAGCACCACACATTTGCACCATGCTTTAAAGCTAAAGTGCACCAAGGAGAAGCTAATCTATTGGACCAGTTGAATATAAGAAATAGTTTTCATTAGTTGAAAACCTCTGAATACAGGAGGGCTTGTCAAGCCCCATAATATATGACCAAGGAACAAAAAATCATACAGAGTTCAATAGGGAGTTTTTAAGCAAAATTAGAGATATGATACAGGATCTAGGGAACTGTGAATGGAACCCCAGCCTTCTTTTATAAGGGAGTTCATTAAGGTGTAGTCCTTGAATGTTTTGAATCTGATTATTAATTGTTTCTACAGTTGACAACTTGGACATTCCCATAGACCAGTGATGATGAACCTATGGCATGCTTGCCACAGGTGGCACACAGAGCCATTTCTGAGGGTACGCGAGACGTTGCCCTGTCAGCTCCAGCGTGCATGTGCGTGCTGGCCATTTTTCGCCCTCTGGAGGCTTCAGGAGCTTTCAGGAAAACCTCTGGAGGGCAAAAAACGGGCAAATGGGCAAACTGGAAATTCAGGAACAGGCTTCTGTTTTGCCCAGGGAAGCCTCCTGAAACCTCCAGAGGGCAAAAAACAGCCCAGTGGTGGGATACATGCACGCGGGTAGGGATGTGCGCATTCGCAATGCAGTGTGGGTGTGTGGAGGTTGTTTTCCCGCCACGCACTGCCAATTTTGCCACGTAATAAAAAGGTTCGCCATATGTGATTTGAATCGTTTCCAATGCAGAAAGCTTTCATAAGCTCAACCATATTCTTCCAAATATCAGGTGTTTGCAAATAATAGTGCCAGTTTCTGTATGCCCTGACAAATATGCTAATAATATATAGAGATTGAATTCAAATACCAATGATAAAAATATGTCCTTATAAGCCTGACTGGTATTTTAACATTCCTGTTATTGTATATTGATCTATTTTATTGATTTCACCCTACCCTGAGATCCATTTTTAAAGGTAGGTTACAAATATTTTAATTAAATTATTGCTTCAGAATTAAAGGACTATCGCACTAATGTGGTTGGAATAAGGTAGACTGCACTGTGAAATTCAAGAGGCACTGAGATAGACTGAGTTTCTACTTGATAAGTCTTGACTTTTTGGATCAAAGTGTTTTGGTTAAAGCATGAAACTACTTAAACCAAAACAACCTCTTCCACATATAGAAGAAGTGCAAGTAATTCTTGTTCCAATTGCTTTTCTTCCTCAAGGAAACTGCTGTGCTTTGAAAAGCTTGATGGTGAGATCAACAAAAAGCCACAATTTAATCCTATGATAGAGCCTAGGACAGTGATGACTAACCTTTTTCTTCTTGCGTGCCAAAAATGGCAGTGTGCGCTAGCGCACACGCGCGTGTCAGCACACACACACACACACACACATGCTCTAGCATGTGCCCCGCCCTCATTGGGGCATTTTTCGCCCTCCAGAGGGTGCAGGAGGCTTCCCTGAAGCCACCAGAGGGTGAAAAACGGCCCAACAGACTTCCGGTTTGCCCATTGAGGTGTATTTCAGCCTCCAGAGGCTTCAGGGAAGCCTCCTGAAGGCAAAAAATGACTCTACAGGCAAACCGGAAGTTTGGGAATGGACTTCCGGTTTGCTTGTTGTGCAATTCGATTTGCTGTTGGGCTGTTTTTTACCATCCGGAGGGTGAAAAACGGCCGAAATTCAAGGTGCATTGGACCTGACAGGGCAGCGCCTCGCATGCCCTCAGAAATGGCTCCGCGTGCAAACCTGTAGCATGCGTGTCATAGGTTCACCATCACTAGCATAGGGCAACATGAGCCAGCATGAAAAAAGAGATTACACACTATTGTATTCTGACTCCTTTAGTTCCTAGGGTCAATTACAACATAACTGGATGCTCTGAATATAGTCAGAAAGAAGTTTTACTTCAGAAGGAATATAAGACGCACCTTTTCCCCCCTAATTGGGGTTGATAATTCAGGTGCATCTTATACTCCAAATGTAGCTTTTTCAAAGCTTTTTTTTCAGACCTAACGAGATGAATGAAGAGTGAAGCAATCTTTGCAGCCTATTTTCATTGCTATGCCTCCAAATAAGCTTTTTTTCAGTCCTAAGTCTTTGCAGCCATTTTTTATTGCTATTCCCTCCAAAGAACCTTTTTTCGCAGGTGCTAATGATCTTCCCGGCTTTGCATGCTTTGTTAATTGTTTCTCTCTACCAGCTGTGCTGCAGTAGCTTTTTCCCCCAGTCCTAATCAGGGAATCAAATAATGTGCTGAAGCTGACCAGACTAAGGATGCTAGCCAGATGAATACCTGGTAGGCAGATTTGCCCCCCTATTTTCCTCCCCAAAAACTAGGGTGCGTCTTATACTCAGGTGCATCTTATACTCCGAAAAATACGGTGCCTACAAGTTCTCAATCTCAACAACTTTAAGTTATATGGACTTCAACTCCCAGAATTCTCCACTAGCATGTTCCCCAGTCGAGAAACACTGTTTGTAACAACCATCTCTCCACAGGCCACATACATATATACTCACCCACGTAATGCATATTAAAGGCCAAATACTTGTACTGGAAGAGGGGATTGTTGTTTAGGCTACTTCTTTGAATCTGTTGGAAGAAGGAACTGACATCCCATCGGTATAAGACATCCAAAAGCATGATGCTTGGCACCCGTAAGGCCACATTCAACATTGCTTCCAATTTCTCCTTTGCAGCCATGCTGTTTCGTTGTTGTGATGTGGGGCAGACTGTAAAGAACCAAAAGCAGCAAGTAAGTTTAACAGTTGCCATAGATGTAATACTGATGAACATTGCATTTATTTATTTTAAGATTTGTAAGGTTACCCAATTTGCTGTGTGACTCTGGGCAATGTATCAACAATAACTACCTAGCAACGAATATACAAATTCAAAAGTGTAAAATAGTAACCAAGCACACAACAAAGCAACTTGGGGCAGGGGGTGCTCCCACTCAATCAGCCGCTAATACCAGTGGGAAGGGCCAAGTCTTAAGGGCTTTCCTAAAGGCAAGGAGAATTGGAGACAACTATATATTGATGAGAGATCATCCCAGAAAGCAAGGGCAACCACAGAAAAACTTCCTAAATGCTATAAGATGCCAAACCCCCTAGGGGAGCATGTGGGGCTGGTAGATGTTCTTGGGAAGAGCTCTGTCAAGTAACCCAGTCCTATGCCCAGTGTCTTGAATCATATCCAGAAGCCTACTAGGACCCAGATCAGCTCACAGGTTTACAGTATTTTGTGGTATAACAAACTGAGCCCGTAACTACCCACAATGCTGCAATAGTCCAATTGGACTAAGGTGACTGAGGTGTGAGTGAACATGAACAAGGCCTTCAAGTTCTGGAATGAGTATGACTGGTGCACAAGACCCAGTTGTGCAAAGGGTCCCATAGTCATAGCTGCCTCCTGCTCTTTCAGTACACATTGTTCACCAAGACTGAATGGGCATCCCATCCCAGAACCAAAGATTGAAACTCTGCAACTTCCAAATCCAGGAGATCCAAAACCCATAGCCACTTAGTCTTAACAGAGTTGAACAATAACTTATTCTTCCCCATCCAGATACTCCTAGCTTCCAGACACTGGATACGGACTCAGCACTTCATCTGGACAGCTGGGGACAAAGACATACAGATGGGTATCATCAGTACCTAATCCTGAACTAATTTATGACTTCCCCCAGTGGCTTTACATGGATATTATAAAGGAGGCAGATAAGGCAGAGTCTTGAGGCACATGGGCCTAGGGCTCAACAGCTCCCATTTCACCAACCAAGTAAGAGAACCATTGCAGAACAGTGGCCCTCACCACAACCTCTTAACTGATCCAGAAGTATACCATGGTCAGTGGTACCAAAAGCTGCTGAGAGATCAAGGAGAGCCAGACTGGATGCACCAGAACCCCACCTTGAGCTTGCCATAGGCCACTAACAAGCACAACCAAAACTCTGGGTACATCCAATGAACATTCATACACAGCCCTAGAATTTGTCATGCTAAACTAGCCTTCAAAAGGAAGCAGAAAAGCTGAGCTTCCGGTTTAATAGAGCACAGCTTGGATAAGCAGTAGGTAAATAAACTGAGTTGCAGCCTGATGGAAGACAAATACTACTATAGTAAAACCCTGTAAGTATGGATGGAGATATAGTTCAAGTTATCTTTTCAGTCCTGAAAACAGAATAAAAACATCACTAAAATAACAGAATAGAAACATTGAAGCCTCTCATCACTACTGAGTTTCCCTCCAGATATGAAATGACTACCTTTTAGATTAAAAAAAAGCAAGCCTACAGATCATAGTCTTTACCACACGATACAGCTTAAACTCACTTGCAAACTTTGAATGCTGTGGGGATTCTCATCAAGCCTTGTCTTTATTCTAACAATCATTAAGAAACGCATTTTCCTTTAGTTAAGGGACAAGTTTCTGTTCCAATCATTTGCTAATGATGTTCTGCACTCTACAGTTGTTTCCCTCATGACTAAAGGAATCTCTTTAGAAAGAATAATAAATTAATATGTCTAACCTTTACCTGCCACATTCAAATTTATTTCAGGAGGAGGGGGCACTGGAATGGAGAAAATGTAGGGTTTCCACAACATCAGGCTCTTCAATTAGGCAAATTTAATGGGAACCAAAGAGTGGAGTTCAATTCAGTCAACTACGGTACATATTGCAGTTTTTTGAACCCAGGAATGTAATATAATTCAGAGGTAAGATGACTTTCAAATAGCTCCATAATAAAAAACAATAGTTCACATGGAAGCCTCCTTACAAAGGACACACCTTATGAAGCAAAGCTAACTTATGCCATATAACTTGGGCCAGCCATAAAAAAAATCATGCAACATATTTATTTTATAAATGCATTAAGGTGAAGGTTTCCCTCACACATATGTTCCCAGCTTTAGGGGGCGGTGCTCATCTCCATTTCAAAGCCAAAGAGCCAGCGCTGTCCGAATACATCTCTGTGGTCATGTGGCAGGCATGACTAAACGCCGAAGGTGCACGGAATGCTGTTACCTTCCCACCAAAGTGTTCCCTATGTTTCTACTTGCATTTTTACATGCTTTCGAACTGCTAGATTGGCAGAAGGTGGGGGACAAGTAACTGGAGCTCATTCCATTACGAGGCGCTAGGGATTCAAACCGCCGAACTGCCAACCTTTCTGATCAAAAAGCTCAATGTCTTTAGACACTGAGCCACCGCGTCCCATTATAAATGCATAAGGCTACCCAATTGCACATACAGTGAGGCTGTACATCAATAATAGGGTGAATAAAAATCAATTATCTTTTTTTTAAAAGGGTGTTTCTTCTATTTAAATAAGATTTTAAAATTTTTCTATTTCATAAAAATGAATATAATCAGGAACATAACATCTAATAAATATTCTGTTTTACTTTCTAAAATAGAGATTTAAAAAAAATAATTATTATTATCAAATGGGAGGAGAGCAGCATCCTGCAGTCACTTTTGATCACAATTTGTGATATTTTTTGCCAGTTTCCAGAATTTTCTGTATGACATAAAATGGTTGGCACGTATAGATATGAACCAATTTACTCATATATATGCAAGGTACCCTAGTTTATAAGCATTTAATTTTACCCAAGTTATTACTCCAATTAAGATTGTTTCTTTTGTCCTGTCCCCACCTTTATTGAGAATATGGCTTTTGGTAGGTATATACATCCATACATATATGCACACACAAGAATATAAATGTGCTCATTTATTCAGGCAGAAAGTCTCCGAAATTAGTTTCAGTCAGAGCCGAGAACTATAGGATGACAAACGGGAGAAGTTGAATGTTCAGCAGGATTTTTGTCTCTGTTATATTGCTATTTCTGTCTATTCTTGGGGAGGGTGAGAGAGATCTTACATTCTGCTTGATAACTGATCTCTTTCTAAAAGTAAATGATAAAGAAGGTCAGTGAATACAGGGATTTTGGAATAATGGAGAAAACTTTGGGAAGGACTATGGCTTTTGAACATATACTATATATTCATGGCCAGGGGAAAGGCATTGAAAGCAAAATACGAAGTGAATTCCTACAATCCTGATGATTTGAGGGATAAGCTTCTGGCATATCAATCAATTCTAAACATAATAGCAGGCCACAAAACAGATCCTATTTGGGGCATATTTTCATAAATAGTCTATAATTTGGGGTAAAAAACATTGCCTGTTAAGATTAAATTTATCTGGAAAAAAATCTGATTAATTGGTATATATAATATGTACCTTCTAAAAACCAAATCTGCAAGTACTGCTGAATCCTGAAGAATATAAATTTGTGTTCCACCAAACAAAAATGCATTTTTATCAGAAATTATAGAGCCTTCCAGACTTGAGAATAATTAATGGTTTAAACCGTAAAAGGAAATCTTCCCAACTAGTGATTTAAACCATTATTTATATGAATCTGATTTAAATCTACCCTAATTTACAGGGCAGTTTGCCCATATTCTGGGATCTTCTAAGCTCATAGAAAATGACTGAGCAAAAAGCCTTTCATTGATTCATTACTGGGAGCACTAAAAAGAGGCCCCAATGTTTTTATTTAATTTTTATTCTGTAGAACAGTGTGGAAAAGTGCACTGGCGGTTCCAATGTTGAAGCCCTATGCTCATGATGGCGAACCTATGGCACGCGTGCCAGAAGTGGCATGCAGAGCCATTTCTCCTGGCACGCGGAGCCATCACCCGTTGCCCTTCCGGGTTCCGGTGCACCAGCCAGTTGGTTTTAAAACGCACGGGCATGCCAAAAACTGGAAGAGCAGTCGCCCATTGCGCATGTGTGCTCCAGAAAGATGATCTTCCTGTTTATATTGAACATGCGCACCAGCCAGTTGATCTGGTTTCTGGCACGTATGAGCATGCGAAGACCAGCAACAGGCAGTGCGTGCCAAAAGACGTGGATAGGGGATTCAGGCAGTTGCTTCCTAAGGGGGCAGAGCAAGGTAAAACGGGCTTCCCTTCCTCCCTCTGTGCCAGCACAGGCTTCTTGTGTGGCCCCAGGCAGTCTGGAGCACCAGTGGACCAGCAGTCAGTGAGGTAGGCTGCCTGCACAGACGACCCCATGGCCTGAGCTCTCCCCGCTGGGAATCGCCATTTCCCAGTCAGTGATAGCGCTCTTGGACCCCCCCCCCATGCACCAACCAGGGAACCTGTGCATGCGCAGCCTTGCCTGGGTTCTTCCCCACTGGGAACCGCCATTCCCCAGCCGACAGCAGCGCTCTTGCGCCCCCATGCACCAGCGGGGAAAGCTCCGAATGCACAGCCTTCCCTGGGTTCCTCCCTGCTGGGAACCATCATTCCTCAACCGGCGGCAGGGCTCTCGCCCCCACATGCACCAGCCAGGAAAACTACAAACACACAGCCTTGCCTGGGTTGCCCAGCAGGGAGGAGCCGAGAGTGCTACAGGCTGGGCAAGGGGAGAGCCCAGGCAAAGCTGCGCATTCAGAGCTTCTCCCGCTGGTGTATGGGGGCCAAAGAGCACTGCCGCCGGCTGGGGAAAGGCGGTTCCCAGCAGGGAGGAAACCAAACAAGGCTACACATTTGGAGCTTTCCCCACTGGTGCATAGGAAGCCCGAGACTGCTGCAGCCGGCTGGGAAATAGTGATTCCCAGCGGGGAGAGCCAGGCCTGCAGTGCTCTCGGCTCCCCCATGCACCAGCCGGGGAACAGCTGCTGCTTTGTCTTGCCAGGGAACGGAACAGTCCCGTTGCCTAGCGAAACAAGTGGGGGGTGTATCTGCGCATGCGCAGAGGTTGCACATGCACACAGGAGGGGGCTTCTGTGCATGCAAAATGAGGGCACACATTGTATTATGGATGCTGGTATGCACGAGCACGATAGCGCGAGCACACTTTGACTTTTGGCACGCAACGCCAAAAAGGTTCGCCATCACTGCCCTATGCTGAGGGCAACACGTTCTCTGTAGTTTTGAAGGTAAATCTCCTTTTTGTGATGTTACCTCCATATCTCTTCCACCCTCTCCTCCAGCACACAGTTGGAAAAGGATCTGATTACTTTGGCAAAAAGTTTGAATTGTTTGCAAAAAGCTTTTGAAATTAGGTCAAGAAACCCATACATTTCCCATCTGTTGTACTGCAAGCAGATCTATGCCAGCAATAAATGAATAACAAACCACATGCTAATAAATTACAGCGAGAGAGAAAGGTTCTGGGAATTCCACTTCCAACTTATCTATAGATGATATTTGCTCTTAATGAATTGTTTGTGTGTTTGTTTGCTTGCTTGCTTTAGCTGCCCACCTCAACAAGTGATTCTGGGTGGTAGCTCTCAGCAACTGTATCATAATGGAGAAAAGGAACATCACAGTGTCCCTTTATATGAAACATGTACAATTTCTTATATCATTTTCACCTATTACAGGCATGTGAAACTTATCCATACACCAACAAACTTACATACTGCAAAATATATTGTTACAACCAAAACCTCTGCCCATAGCTAGATAGTTAAATAGCAATAGCAATTGCGCTTAGACTTTTATATGCTCCACAGTACTTTACAGCCCTCTCTAAGCAGTTTATGAGTCAGCATATTGCCCCCAACAATCTAGGTCCTCATTTTCCTTCCATGATCTGGGAAGGATAGAAGGCTGAGTCAACCTTGAGCCGCTCAGAATTGAACTCCTGGAGTGAATTAGCCCAGCATTACTGCATTCTAACCACTGTGCCACCACAGCTCAGATACATTTTTATGCCAGTTTTGGAGAAGAATAAATGGGTGGAATAGTTAAAATATTTTCATTTAGCTATAGATATGAGCCTGCTGTTCCAGGTCACCAAAGTATACAGATTATGCTTTTACTTTATTCTCCAACTAGCCAATCATCTCCAGGCAAGAATTTTCATGCTTGCTGCCGTCCATTTCAGTTGGGCAGTCAGGCACATTATATTTATTATATTTAATATTAAATTGTTTATTGTTAATGCACACCCACTTAAAATCTGTACAATTCTAATGCTACCCTTATACACGACACCTAGCACCTAAATTGAACTCAATGAATCCTTCTTCCAAGCTGACCTTGGGCTGAATTCAGTGTTGACCAGAATCAGGGGAATTAAAAGTCATGGCCGAATGAATTCACAGAAATGCTAAAAGCATCAACTTATTCTCAGCTGCTATTACGACAACATACAAAGGACAAGAGCAAGAAAACTGATTACCTGAGCAGACGTCTACTTCCCTAAAGTAGGGTGTAGCCCACATTTAGATATCATCTCTTGATTGGAACGCATTAGGTAATAGATATTAAACTCTCTAAATATAATTTGGCATTTGTTTGCCTCCACACTTATATTACTCATCTCATCCCTGGGGGGCTGCAAAATGTTTAGAGGAATGAGTTGTTACAACAGGTTACACTTTTATCCAAACCTGAAGTTATAAAGTCTAGGGGAACTAATATGTCTAAGATAAATTAGTATGCATGTCATTTTAAAGTTCTCAAAAGATAATCATGGATTTGTAAAGCCTTACAAGACTTACCTTTCCAGAACAAAACAAGTATTTCATGAAATGTTTTATATTTCATGTTGGTTTATGTCAAACTGATCAATACATTTTATATGTACAAAAGCCTTGTTCACATCTTCAAGTACGATTACTGCTTCTCTTTTCAAACACTGGAACATAAGAACCTAAGCAGAGTAAGGTTGTTCTGGGCAGCTGCCACAGCTTAAAGAGAAACCAGTACAAAAGCAACAAGATATAATACAATGTTTAACTACTAAGAAACCTTGGTAAACAAACTAAACTCCCCGCACAGTTCACAGAATAATGCATAACTGCTTCCTGACAGAAGCATCTATAGGCAGCTATTTAACACAATGCCTTTAACAGTAAGGGATAAATAAAACTAAAATGGATAATTGTTTGCCAAGACACTTTTGCTAGACTACTTCTTACAGTGCTTCCATAAGGAGGCACACCCTACCAATGCTCAGATCCAGAAGAATGAAATGAATTATTTCAGCAAATATAGGCGTGTGTGTGTGAGAGAGAGCAGGCCTCCATTGTGGGAGGGTGTGTGATGTTTAAGCTCCAACTAACTCTGTCCAACCTTTTTGCCACATGCTGGAATCTACTTGAAAGCAACCCTAAGTAAATAAACGGACTTGGGAAATGCACACACTAACCAGAAATCCACAGAAGATGATATCACTTAATCAGATTATGCCAAAGCTACTGCAGCATTTCACCCTGCTATTTAAATAACTGAAGTAGTTTGGATCCCCAGGGATTCTAGTCAGGCAGCCTCTGTCCAGTGACAGAAAGCTGGTCAGGACATTTTCCCATCATATTAGATTTGGAAAGTGTGAATGAATAAGGAGAGGGAAAATTAACGTGAGAAAAGCGATATCCAAAGTTTTCTTGATTGGTCTGGGGAATTAAACAACTTCTCCCATATTTGGTTGTTAGTATGTTAGAGCCAGCTCAATAAAATCTATTGGCTGAAGGAATGGTTAATGAGGCCCTCCTCCAATTATGCCCTCCCCCAATTTAAATGATTAGAAAAT
This sequence comes from Pseudoxenodon macrops, assembly GCA_032467955.1. NCBI lineage: Eukaryota > Metazoa > Chordata > Lepidosauria > Squamata > Pseudoxenodontidae > Pseudoxenodon > Pseudoxenodon macrops. Next base: position 546,673 of record JANHFT010002424.1, read on the forward strand.
TAAATCAAATAGGATAGGTTAGAACAGAATTCTTTATTGACCAAATGTGATTGGACACACAAGGAATTTGTCTCACAGCGAATAAGTTCTCAATCAAACAATTAAGTGATAGGTCATAAATCATAGTTACAATCATTAATCTTAAGATACAAGCAACAAGTGATAAATCACAAGATATCAATAGGAGAAGATAGCAGGAAAGATGACAAGATTAGAAATAAGATGAGAAGGATAATAGCAATACAGCCTACTACATTGGTAAATATCTTTGAGTCATATTGGAGAGGCATATTTCAACATATGGTAAAGTAGCCTAGAATATGGGGCCTGGCTCTCTGATTATATCAGCCCATCCCATTAGAATAGAATTCTTTATTGGCCAAGTGTGATTGGACACACAAGGAATTTGTCTTTGGTGCATGTGCTCTCAGTG
>JANHFT010002428.1:0-10301 GCA_032467955.1 Pseudoxenodon macrops
TTTACTACCGGTTCTTTGGGCGTGGCTTGATGGGCGTGGTGTGGCTTGGTGGACATGGCAGGGAAAGGATAGTGCAAAATCTCCATTCCCTCCCCACTGCAGGGGAAGGAATGGTACAAAATCTCCATTCCCTCCCCACTCCAGGGGAAGGAATGGTACAAAATCTCCATTCCCTCTCCACTCCAGGGGAAGGATACTGCACCACTCCAGAGGAAGGATATTGGAAAATCTCCATTTCCTCCCAGGTTCCCCGAACTACTCAAACCTTCCGCTACCGGTTCTCCAGAACCTGTCAGAACCTGCTGGATTTCATCCCTGACCAAAACATATGAAGAACGGTTGCAGGAATTGAGGTTGACTAGTCTAGAGAAAAGAAGGACTACGGGTGACATGATAGCAGTGTCCCGATATTTGAGGGGCTGCCATGAAGAAGAAGGGATCAAACCTATTTTCCAAAGCACCTGAAGGCAAGACAAGAAACAATGGATGAAAACTAATCAAGGAGAGATGCAACCTGGAATTAAGGAGAAACCTCCTAAACAGTGAGAACTATCAACCAGTTGGATGGCTTGCCTTCAGAAGTGGTTGGTGCACCATCACTGCAGGCTTTTAAGAAGAGACTGGACAACTACTTTTCTGACATGTTATAGGGTCTCCTGCTTGAGTAGTGGGTTGGACTAGAAGACCTCCAAGGTCCCTTCCAGCTCTGTTCTGTAAGATTAATTTATCACTTTCCTCTTCTTCGTTTTGATGTCATTGATGTCCATGTAATCTCAATTTGATTCATCCAGTTGGAGTTACAGAACTAAATGTATGGAAACAATATTTATTCCGGCAGCTGTTAAAAATCTGTGCCTATGGATTAATGTCAGCTCCTAAATGTATCGGTGCTTTCGTTAATTCCACCCAAGGACAGATGATATCATTCTGTAGGAAGGAATATATTAGCAACTGTCAGCCCCCAAGGTAGTAAAAGTAGGCCGTGTATTATACAGAGGACTAAAAGGTCAAGCCAGGAAGAAATATTGGTAATAAGTCAATTTTTTGGGGTGGGGGGAATTTTTGACATTTTACACATTTCTGGGTAAGAGTAACCATGTTTTTTCCCCCCAGTTACTGTAGCTAAATTGAAGATCTTGGTTTGGTAAAACGGTAGCTCTGCCTGTCCCCTACAAATCCTTTAAGTGATGAGTAAATGGGGAGTCAGCTATGCTGAGATAATCCTCTTGGTAGGAGGGAGGAGAGAAAGGGAACTATTTATGCCACCTACTTGACCAAATCAGTGTGTTATTTGTGTGGTGGGCTTTGATGTGGGCTCTGCATTTTAAAGGGGTTCCTCTTTGTGTGACATCCAGCCTTTCATTAGAACTCAGCTGGGCCACTGTAAATGCTTTATGGGGAGTTATGAACTATATGTTGGCAGCAGATGCTGGGGGGGGGCTTCTTGCCAGATGTTTCTCACTGGGGAGATATTTGTCCAGTGTCCCAGACTCTGCTTTCTTTCTGTTCAAATGCTTGTCATGGTTTAATGCTACCAAATTCAGTGTGTTGCATCACTACTTTATTCAGTGATATGACACTCTGAGATATATATATCAGAATAGCTCTATTCTATACCAGAATAAGAATATTAATATAAAAATAGAATAAGAATATAGAATATTCTATATCAGAAGAAGGGACACAGTGGCTCAGTGGCTAAGATGCTGCACTTGTCGATCAGAAAGGTCGGCAGTTTGGCAGTTTGAATCCCTAGCGCCGTATAACGGAGTGAGCTCCCGTTACTTGTCCCAGCTTCTGCCAACCTAGAAGATTGAAAGCATGTAAAAAAATGCAAGTAGAAAAATAGGGACCATCTTTGGTGGGAAGGTAACAGCGCTACCATCAAGATGTCCAAGACATGCCCTCCTGTCTTGGACATCTTGCTAGTGTCCAATAAAGTTCAAATTACATGTTTTCGTAACTGTACTGAAGTTTGGAACCTCTTTGGTGGACATTTGGATTCTATTCCCATGCCAGACTGTTCAACATTTGTCTCTGGTTGGCACTTCTTGTTCCTGTCATCAATACCTCCCTGTATCCTCCTTTCCCCCCTTACCACATTTTATGGCCATCAAAGCGAAATAGGGCTGAAGAGATGTGATGGCAGATCTGACCGAGTCATAAGTCACTTTTTTCAGTGCCGTTGTAACTTTGAACAGTCTTTAAATGAACAGTTGTAAGTCAAGGATGCGGTGACTCTAAGATGCTGAGCTTGTCAATCAGAAAGGTTGACAGTTTGGCAGTTTGAATCCCTAGTGCTGCGTAATGGGGTGAGCTCCCGTGACTTGTCCCAGCTTTTGCCAACCTAGCAATTCGAAAGCACGTAAAAAAATAGGGACCACCTTTGGTGGGAAGGTAACAGCGTTCCATGCGCCTTTGGCATTTAGTCATGCTGGCCACATGACCAGGGAGACGTCTTCGGACAGCAGTGGCTCTTCGGCTTAGAAATGGAGATGAGCACCGCCCCCTAGAGTCAGGAACAACTAGCACATATGTGGGAGGGGAACCTTTATCTTTACCTTAGCCTCTTTGAATGTGGATTTGTTCTTGAAATGTTGTATATAGATGTATTATTGGGTTTTTTTGTTGACTTTTTTGTTTTTTTGATATGTAAATTTTAGAACATAGATTGTTTATATGTAGTTGGAACGGGTCTGTGCTAATTCTGTTTGTGAAATCGTTTCTGTCCAATTTTCACAAGAGGCTGTGTAAAGCTTTGACTCAGAGTCAGTTTGGAGGTATTTTAGTTAAATCAACCCTTCAAATAAAATTATGGGTTTTAATGTGTCAAAGTGAACAGAATGCTTTTGAGTCAAAATACATTTCTTTTCTGGATCCGATCAAATCCGTTTGGTTTGGATCACAAATCTGACCTGAATTATAAATGCAAATCAGTTTGATGGTTGAAATCAGGGTGATAATTTGTATTGGATCAAAGCTGATTAGCACACCCTGGTTTTACTCTTGGTTGTTGTTTTTTTAAAAATTATTGAGCAGTATTTTAATTTAGTTTTGTTTTCCTTTGGATAATCTGACCGGGCTCTTTTCCCTGACAGCTCCCCCAAAACCCTAGTTTTGAAAAGCTTGAAGAGGAAAATATCTCAAACTGTGTTGTTGCTTTTGGAGTTTGATCCGAGTAGGCCACAAATGGCTACATTCACATGGCATGTTGAGTTAAAAAAACAACAACAAATCATGGTTTACAGACCTTAATAGCTGAGATTCCTGCACCACCCTAAGCCAACTGCATAGTGGCTTGGTACAATATATCAGCTTATTCCCCCCCTTTGATTTTTGCTGGCTGCAAAACAATTGCTTGGTAGAATCTCTGGCTTTTTAGTTTAACACAGCGGATGTTTTATTTTTTCACAGTGATTGACCAAATGTCTTTGACTGACCCACAAGCCAAGTGTGGCTGTGAGAGTAGGCACCTGCTTATGTTCCTTAGCAACAAGGACACCCAGCTTTGGATTCCCATGGGTCACATATAGCTGTTATGACAATTGCGCTATAGATAGCTTTATCCTCTGTGGGCTCCGGTATTTCCTTGTCAGCTTCTCATCAATGTAGATACCACTTATATATCTTCCTTCAGTTAAATCATCAGCCTGCATTCATTTATTAAAACTCTTGGCCCTTGACAGTTAAACGGGATCTCTTCTCTGCCTTCTTTTAGTGGTAGAAAAGAACTTAAGAGTTGGATAAAGAATTAAAATCCCCCAAAAAGGGGGGGTGTTTACAATCTAGAAAGAGAGATAAAAGGAAAAGTAGAGAGTGATTAAAGGAAAGAACCGGAGACCAGTTTTATTTCATGCCAGAGAATGAACTGATTGTGTCAGATAACAGCTCCTACTACTCAGTCTCTACTCGGCATCATGGGAGTTGTAGTCCCAGACTATCTGGAAGCCAGCAAATTAGGGAAATCGGGTCCCTTCTCAGGACATCCAGGTCTAGCCATGTAAAGGCTTTGCAGTAATGTTGGCTAACTTCTGTCACTCAGCACCTTCTGTGTTCAGAAGTTGTGGGTGTTACAGCAAACTCTTTGACTGGGGAAGAGTCTTGAAAAACTGTAGCGCCACCATGGACAGCTCCTGGCCCCTTTCTTAACCGTTGCATTGCTGACTGCAAATCCCAGATTTGCATTGCACTCCGGTGCCTTGTTCATGCAATGATTCCTCTTCCTTGTTCTTTAGAGATAGGAACAGTTGAAGCTCTCCTTTTCACTGTACCTCTCTCACTTCTGCTAGTACATGAAATGGTCCCTTCACAAGCCCAAGTCTTTCATCCTCGGCCTTGCAGAGTCATACTGAGCTGTTTTTATCTCACTGCCCCGTTTTGATCCATTTCTTCCCGCTTGGGAAAGAGAATTGTAAGTGACGTGCATTGATGGATAGATGGTTTTTGCCATTGTAGAACTGGCAAAACAGTTGCTTAGATCCATCATTTGTTGTTATGAAGTTGCCTGCTATATCTCCTCTTTTAAGAGTTACTTTACCGATTTACAGATTAACAGAGTTGGAAGGGGCCTTGTAGGTCTTGAATGATCATACTTTTTTTTCTGTCTGATCTGTTAACTGTTAAATCTGCAGCGTAGCTTCAGCCCTGATATAAATGTACAAATCCTAATTTACGTTTATATATTAATTTACATCTATGTGTTAAAGAAACAAAATACAGTAGAACTTCTAATCACAAACGCTTCTGACCACGAGCAAATCAGGCTCTGACCAAAAAATTCACTAACATATTTATTCCTGCGGCCGATTTTCCCTTCCGCAACATTTTGTTTTTGTGTAAGCATCAAATTTCCAAAATTAAATTAGGGTCACGACCAAATTGAGTTGCGACCAAGGTTATGGAACGAATTATGGTCGTAACCAGAGGTTCTACTGTACCTGAACTGGTTGAATAGTTGAGAAGTGTAATAAATGAAATCACATTATTATTATTATTATTTATCTGCATAGTTGTAAAAGGTTTCTAAATCAATGTTCCATCTGCCTAAAACCAACCAAATGGTTTGACATCCGGCATTGTCTCATTATGGAGGTTTGAGTCTTATGGATATTGTTTGTCGCATCTTTGTCTGACACCAGACTATCATGGTTTGTTGTGAACTTCCTCAGGAAGCGAGATAGTTTTCACTAAAGAAGATGCATTGCTCTCCCCAGGGAAGGATCTAACCTGGTTGACCATCGCAGCAAAAGTCTTAAAACATATGAAGACGTTCGCTTCGGAGTCAGTGCTTCCGGTGGCTAGAACAAAGGTGTTTCTTTATGTCCTCATATCAAGGTAAATTATTCAGCTTTATCTTTTGTCTCTCTAAATCAGTTTTCCCTAACTCAAGAGACCGCCGGAGACAAGGTGCTGTGCCTCTCAGCTAACATATTGCACGATATCCTTCCTCACCCAAAACGGGGTTGATGGAAGTTAAAAAAAATGCAAGATAACTTGGAAGGCAGATTAGGCGAAGCACCGCTGAGCCTTATCTCCCTATTAACACGATAACATTCAACACTCTCTGATATTTCTTTTATCAAGTCTTTAACTTTCTTTAAAAAAAGAAGAAGTAACTTCTTTTTGATAAAGCAGGGCGGCCTCTCGTTTTTTTTAGCTCTCACTAGCTAATATTTGGCTTAAGAATTGTTCTTGTAAGAATTAGAAGGAGTCTTTCGGTCTCTTCCTTTCTTAGATTAAAGTGAAGAACCGTTTGATCTCTTGCAGGTCAGGGTCTGAAAGAGATAAGTGGCTACGTTGGCTTAGAAGCCAACTTCAACTTTTGATAACAGTTAAATCAGTTTTCTTGTCATCTACTATATATCTCTCTCAGTACAGTTCTGTTAAATGGAGTTGGGAGAGAGAGGGCGTTAGAAATGTAAAACAGTTTAAAAGTTGCTGTCCAGGTTTCCCGAAAACCCTACCACAAGGAGGAGAAAATGTACATCCCTCTAGCCCTCTTTAAGTGCAGAAAAAGCAATTATTGCCAAGTTGACTTCCATGGAGGACCTGTACACTGCATGAGGGCCATGAAAATATTTACTGACCCTTCGCAACCTGGACGTAAACTGTTTCAACTCCTCTTTAAAACCCCTTTCTTACACTCTTCTTTGGAGAATGAGTCACTATATACCGCAGAGTTTCTTCAACTCTTTATTTTAGGAGGTTCAGTCCTTTTGCTGGACAGAGAAGGGCTTTTACTAGCGGTAACACAGAAAACTTTATTTGATTCCTTTCCATTTTCTTGACGATCCTGGAAAACACTGGTTGTTGCAGTGGTCAAGTCTTCTAGTGAACAATTACTCTTTATTTTCTAAGGACTGGCAACTGACTTCTTCTCATTTTCATCCATTGCGCCTTCTGGCACTTGAATGATCTTCCTGAGGCTTTGTCCAAATAGTCTTTTCAAAGGGTTTGAGTTCTAGCATGGACAATTCAACGGAGCTGATTGAAGATCTGTTATTTTCCAATCTGAACCTATTTGGATGGAAAAATGATTGAAGAAGCAACAGGGAAAAAGTGGGAGAGATAAACAAGAGGGTAGAGTATCTATCATCAAGGCAGTTTCTTAAATACTTTAAATAAGGTCATGGCTTCCCATCCAGAAGTATCCCTAGCAGACGAGACCTGGGGAAGATAATAATTAGATCCGGTGGCTTGTTTTGAATTGGGTTAATTAATAATTTTTTTTAAAGCAAGGAAGCCCACTTTTATCTTTCTATGGGGTGGGGGAGATAGTAGATGGCATAGACATGAGAGCAGAGGACGAACTTTTGACATGGAATATACTTCTTCACGTTATGTTGTTTGTATTATTGTACAACGTTGTCTTGAATGAACTGCACCAGTAGAGGCTAAACCAATGTTGTTGTATAGGTGATGTACAATGACAATAAAGGCTTTGACTTTATTCAAGGAGAAATAGGAGTTGAATCAATGCCAGTTTTTCAGTCCTTTGAAGGGCAGATGAAAGTGGGGACATACTTGTCCAGATATGGCTTGTGGTTTTCTTATTCCCTTCTTTGATACAACATCTTTCGAGGGAGTAATTGTTTTGAGTTTATACCTACGTGCCCAGGAATATGTTAGGTCCTGAGTTTGTTTCATTCATTTCATTCATTCATTCATTCATTCATTCATTCATTCATTCATTCATTCATTCATTCATTCATTCATTCATTCTATATACTGCTTCAGTTACAGAAGCAACTCTAGACAAGCTGACACATTGGGAATAAAACCAACAAAATAATAACACTATGGTTTTTTGCCTATAATTTTAATCCGCCATATCTTATTCAGGAGGAAATCCATTCCCTTCCTAATTAAAAGGGTTGATTGTAGGCTGTCCATTCCTGATTAGGGAGAATGATACCCCATCAACATAGATAGGATCGAGCCAATTGGATCAAAAGTCTGATTTGGTATAAGAAGCTTATTCATGATGAAGTGCTAAGTTTACCCTGTCGACGTATCCTCTAGTGGAATTCCTGTGGTCTGCTCAGGTTGTGTTGCAGATACGTTGCGAGCCCTTATAGAACCAAGTTGTGCATTGTGAGGTAGCTGTTTTGTTTTATTTATTAAATTATTCAAGGCATACGCTCTTTCCTCTCTTCTAAAATCTCCCTTATCTAGCAAGGGCTATCAAAGGGAGATAAAGGTTTAAGAGCTTCTGAAATCTTTAGGATTGTTGGCTGTATGTTGTGGGATCGAACAAAAGAGAAGAAGATGTGTATGAATGGCCATATGCATAGATGTACGTTTCCTTTTGACTTTTGGTAGAACTGTAAAAACTGTAAAAACTTTGTTTTTAATTAAGTAATTTTGCACAGCCACATGTGTTATAGCTTTAATCTTGTTAAGCCTGTTAACAACAACCTGCTAACCAACTTTGTTCTTTTAATCCCTGCTAATTTTATCCAACCCGCTCAATTTACGATCACAACTGAGCCCCGAATTTATCTTTGCTAAGTAAGAAATTAGTGAAGTGAGTTTTGGCCCCATTTTACGAATTTTCTTGCCATGTTTGTTAAGTGAATCACTGCGGTTGTTAAGTTAGCGACATAGTTGTTAAGTGAATCTGGCTTTCCCATTGACTTTGCTTGTCAGAAGGTTGCAAAAGGGGATCATGTGACTCTGGGACATTCTAACCGTCATAAATGTGAATCAGTTGTCAAGCATCCAAATATAAATCGTGTGACCTTGGGGATGCTGCAGTGCTATTGTGTGTTGTAACTTTGAATGGTCACTAACTCTGAACTGTTGTAAGTTGTTGTAAGTTGAGGACTGCAGGTACTGATAGATGGGACACTTTAATTTACAGGGGCCTGCTTTAATGTGGATTTTATTTTTTTGAATTTAGAATAACAGAGTTGGAAGGGACCTTGGAGGTCTTCTAGTCCAACCCCCTGCTCAGGCAGGAAACCCTACACCACTTCAGACAAATGGTTATCTAATATCTTCTTTAAAACTTCCAGTGTTGGAGCATTCGCAACTTCTGGAGACAAATTGTTCCACTGATTAATTGTTCTCTCTGTCAGGAAGTTTCTCCTTAGTTCTAAGTTGCTTCTCTCCTTGGTTAGTTTCCACCCATTGCTTTTTTGTCCTGCCTTCAGGTGCTTTGGAGAATAGCTTGACTCCCTCTTTTTTGGGGCAGCCCCTGAGATATTGGAAGACTGCTATCAGATTCAGATTAACGGAGTTGGAAAGGACCTTGGAGGTCTTCTAGTCCAACCCCCTGCCTAGGCAGTAATCCCTACACCACATCAGACAAATGGTTATCTAACATCTTCTTAAAAACGTCCTGTGTTGGAGCATTCGGAACTTCTGGAGGCAGGCTGTTCCGCTGATTAATATGCCAGCCTTACCGGGACGACTGGTTGAGTTTGCAATTTGTATTTAGAGACGTTTTTCAAAGAGGAGGTGAGTTGCAGTAGAGTTGATGTCACTGGTGCTTAACCACTTTAGCTTGCACTGACTGAACTCACATACGGAATAACGGAGTCGGAAGGGACCTTGGAGGTCTTCTAGTCCAACCCCCTGCTCAGGCATGGGTACAAGGGAAACATAGCTTGAGCCAACTGTTATGTTTTCCCCTGGTGTTGACTTGGCGGTCTGAGTAATTTAGAAGCGCATGGGACTTAGGCTACTTTGATTTGGATGGTTAAGAAAGCCACATTTTGGTGAACCTTGGGTGTGACATCGAATCGAGATGGAGGGCAGGATGGAGGAGGTGGGAAGAAACTATATTTTGTAGGTGCCCCCCAGCAGAATGACAGACCGACTAAAGAAGGAAGCACTCGAGTTCCCAGGTGCTCAAGAGCCATAGGTAGCACATCTCCTAGGAACTTATGCAAAGGAGCTTATTTTAAGGGGAAAACATGGAAATGTATTGCTTTTTCAATTCCAATGGAAAGTTGCATGAATACATTGTACTTGACGCAATACCGTTATATCATACCCCAATACAATGCTGTCTAAAGGACTGATTGGGTGTTTTATCGATAGGGGGAAAAGAATCAAACCCTGATTGACCCAAGAGGAGATTCACACATTGTAAGAAGTCACAGTGTTTTCCTTGGTTTGGGCTCAGCGGGATTTGTAAACCCTGCTTTGCAAAACAGGGGTTCAGATATGGACTCTTCTTCACACCCCACCAGTTGTGTTCGGTTCAATAAAGTTTGATTGAACAAGCCAAGGTTGAATGTAATTTATCAAGGTTAATTTGGGGGGTGGGGGCTGTTTCCTGGTTTGGAGGATGGCTAAAGGATGATAAGGGACTGATCATTATTTCAGCTGTAGGGAAAACTATCAGGGAGATCTGCTTTTCCCATCGTGCAGTTCCCTCTTCCGTAGCTTCTGGTCTCCAGAGTCATTAGTCCTTCCCATTGATGGTCATGGTGTGTTTGTCCTTCTAGAGCAGAGGTGGGTTCCTAGTGGTTCTAGCGAACCGGTAATAAATCGGCGATGACGTCACAGAGCCGGTTCCTTTGGTGTCTCCGTGGGCGCCGCCATTTTGAATTTTGTATGCGCTTCTGCATGAGCAGAAGCTAATTTTTGACTGCTGTGTGAGCGCGCGTGCGCTTCACGTGTGCGTGCGCGACACACAACCCTGAGCGAACCGGCAGCAAAACAATTTACAACCCACCCCTGTTCTAGAGATGTTGGACGTTCAAGCCAGCATCCCAGTGGAGGACAAATCTCCAGGTCACTTAATGATGATGATGTTATCCATTCAGCCATATCCGACTCTTGGCAACTCT
>JANHFT010002428.1:55461-70570 GCA_032467955.1 Pseudoxenodon macrops
AGGAAGGAAGGAAGGAAGGAAGGAAGGAAGGAAGGAAGGAAGGAAGGAAGGAAGGGATATTGCCCCCAACAATTTGGGTCCTCATTTTACCCACCTTGGAAGGATGGAAGGTTGAGTCAACCTTGAGCCAGTGAGATTCGAACTGCCAAATTGCAGTCAGCCGGCAGTCAGCAGAAATATCCCGCAAGATTGCATTCTAACCATTGTACCACCACATCTCTTGAAACCAAAACCTGGATCTCCAATCCCAATGCAATACTTTAACCCCCATGCTATGCTGTCTCCCATACTTCATGACCAACATGCTTCCTAATGACTAAATTAACCTTTCATCCAGGTTGCAGGGTGCATTAAACCCAATAGACTAAATTCACACAGGATGCATAACCAGATTAGGAGCTGAGCAAGGTTAATTCTAATCAAGCTTAGTATGTTGGTCAAATTCACTGACTGTTTCTCTACCTAACATGCAAACACAGGATGCAATATATTTAGATTTTGGAATGGGCCAGGGGCTGCAGGTGAATATAGAAGGGGGGGTGGAATGGGTGTGGTTTAGGCAGGGAGAATGGCTGGAGGTCAAAACCCACATTTTTTCCCCTTAAACTTCATTCTGAAGTTGATTGCCCCTTCTACTTTATCAGGCTTAAAATTACAGTGTTTAACTTCCTGAAAATAGGCAGGAACAGAAGAGAATGCACAGAAAGTGGTTTGAGTGAGTTAGTTAATTATGGACTAGCTCAGCATCATAAAATAAATAAGCACTTCCAGTAGAATCATATATATCAACGATATGAAAGGAGTAAAAGATATACCAACTTGCAGCTAAAGGCTTAAAAGTTCGAAAGGAATGGAGGAATAGATTTTGTTCCTGGGACCAAAACTTGCATTCCCGGGACAGATATCATGGCCAAAAAAAAATATTCCACTAATAATGGGATGAGTGGGTGTGAGTTATCTGATTCCTGCAGGTCATTCTGTCCTGCAGAGTTGGCTTCTCCTGAGTGTGAAAACCAGCATCGATGCTATCTTCTCCTTCTCCTTCAAGAGTGCATGAATCAACATGGCAAAGGCAGATGTTTCTACTTCTCACATGTCCTTCTGTGTTTCTTCAGATTTGACACCTACAAACTCAAAAGCGAAAGCCTCCGCTTTGTGCAATATTTGAACGCTGTGAAGGATGGCATGATCTTGTCGGTTGCGGTCAATGACGAAGGCTCGAAGAATTTGGATGACTTGGCCAGGAAAGCAATGACCAAACTGGGCAGCAAGCATTTCCTCCACCTTGGCTTTAGGTAGGAGCCTTGGCTTGACAGGGTTACAACACAAAGTCCTTATTGTGCTTTCCCTGGATCTAAAATAATTCCACTTTCCCCTCACCCTCTGCCCAAGAGGACAAACATCCCTCACAGTGATTTTCCCTCCTCTCCTCTTCCTTTTCATCCGAGAGTATTCAGAGGCCAAGGACACTGCTTGAGTTGGGTTTGGTCCACACGGTTGGGTTGAAGGAATGCTGCAAAATTGAATCAATCAGTGCAAATTGGACTAATGACCTCTATTCAGAGACAGAGTAGAAATACTCCATGCAGAAGGTCCCAGGTTCAGTCCCTGGATATTTCCACAGAAGGCTCTAAAAATCCTCCAAGATCTTGTAGAGCAGTTGTTAGGTTCTACAAGGACGCATTGATGACCATGGGTATCAATGCATACAATGACTGTATGCTTTTCCTGCCTAGGAATCCTGCTCTACCTGATGATTTGCAAGATTCTTTTAAGTCAAAGATATGAAGCAGGTAGTCCGCACATTGCAAAGGAAATAGCCTCATTTTAGGTGCCTATAATAGTGCCTTCAAGCTTTACAGGGACCTTTTTGGAAAAGAGAAATTAGAGTGGTTACATCTCATAGTTTCTTTTGGAAACCTGCCTAGTTGTCCATAATAAGGATACAGTAGTAGTAGTAGTAGTTCTCCTGGAGTAGAAGCCCTCGTGCTGGTAAATCTTAAAGGGAGTCACCACTTTACCAGTTTCTGTAATGGAATGTGAAAATGACCTTCAGAGACCGAAAGAAGAGCCAGGGGGCAACAGTCAGATAAGAGTCAGCTGAGCCTGCGGAAGGGATGGGACCCTCCCTAATTTCTTGGGTTGTAAAGGCGACGGGGGAAGAAGTGTACTTTTAGACTTGCGAGATTCGATTGGTGTAACTTTACAATAAAGTAGACTTGGTTCGTCTGGGCATGTTTCCAGCCTGGACTACCTCACAGGCAGACAGTTTCCTTTTCAACGTTTGGTGAGAGATGTACAGTTCGTTCTACAGTAGGGTCTTAAAATTCCTAACTATGGAAAGGTTGCCTTTTCCTTACGCAGACAGTGATAGATCTCCTGCTTGGGCAGTGGGGTTGGACTAGATGACCTACAAGATCCTTTCCAACTTGGTTAATCTAATCTAATCTCTCAATGGGAAGCCATTTCTGGTGGGATTCCATCAGGGTGCCAAATTCCTAGTCCTTTATCATCCCTCTCCCCCCAAAAATTGAACTGCAGGAATTCTAACCCATCCGCCAATCTACACTCTGTGAAGGCTGAGTAATCTTGGTTAAACCAACCACCCTAAACTTCCCAGACTGGTTTTTTTTTGTTGAGAAAAACGAGCTGCAATCTTCAAGGAAGTTCTTACCTGGCATTCGGCCGCCTGCCTTACTTATGAGTAAGCCTGGAGAGGATTGCCTCACCAGCAATTGCCTGGCCTGTGGTTCCTCGCTTTGTTTTGGAGTTTTAGTTGTGGGGTGTGCGGGCATTTGTGATATCCTGCCTTTTGTGGAGGTGGCATAATTAGCACTCCCTGCCCCGTTGTTTCCCCAGAAACCCTCACCCTGTCAGGTAGGTTTGGATGAGAGCAAAACTGACTGGCCTGAAGTCACCCAGGGAGTTTCTGTGGCCGAGGGTGGAGTTGAACCTGGGCCTCCTACTCCATCACTTTCAGGGGTGGGGCTGCTGGGGGTTCGCAGGGGTTCGGGAGAACCTCTAGCCAAGATTTTGTACAGTTCAGAGAGAACCCCCAAATCCCACTCTTGGCTGGCCCCACCCATCCCGCTCCTCCTAGGAGTCCCCACGTGGCCCGTTTTGGATGCAGGTAAGTGCAGGGCGTTCAGGGAGGGTGAAAAACGGGCCTATCAGAAGTTCAGGAAGGCCAGAAACGGCCCTCCAGAGAGCCTGGGGAGGCCAATTTTGCCCTCCGATAAGCTTGAGGAAAGCCTCTGGAGCCTGGGGAGGGCTAAAACGCCCCTCCTCCGCCATGGTGCAGGAGGCTGACTAGGCCACACCTACCATGGCCACGCCCACACAGCAACCAGGCAGAGAACCTTTTGCTAAAATTTTTGAAGACCATCCCTCATCACTTTAGCCATTACACAACACTGCCTCTCCAGTGTGTGGGGTTTATTTTATTTATTTTTTAGAATGTATTCTTAGCTGATCTCGTTCTGTCAAGTATTTGGGTTTGGGTTTGATGTTTGCAGGCATGGAAGCCAATCCTCCCTCCCCCCAGCCTTCTAGGAAGCTGACATGCAGTTTCTTCCACTTGTCCATCCCACTCATCTGGATGCGGTTCGTAATCTTTCCAAATTCCGTTTCCGCAGGGGCATATGTCCAAATCTTATCCAGAAGCAGCCCTGCTTTCACATGGACAGAACTTTTTCTCTCTCTCTCTCCACCTCTCTTCCTGCTCGGAATAGCATTAATCCTCTCCTGGGATTATATTGCTCAGAATTGTTCTAATTAGGCATCCCTCATCTTGGGCATCCTTCACAGCTTTTTGATTGAAACCAAAAACCCCGATTGCCGTTTGAGAGAACGGCGCTCTTAATCCTGTCCAACAATATCTGTACCTTGAAGACAAGAAACCGAGCAATTCCAGGCAGAGTGACAAATTCTCTTCTCTCTGCCAATTTGTCAAGTGCAAACATATTTTTTTTCCCTCTCTCTCTCGCTTTTAAGCCACTTTGGACGTTGCTGTAGCTCTGGGTTGCTGCCATTGTCCTCTTGCTCTCGGCTTAACCATTGGTGAACCTTTCCTGCCATCGGTGGTTTCAATTAGTGGTTTGTCTCATTGGAAGGAGCTTAGCAAGAGGTTCCCCAGGGAGGGGGCCCCCCCTCACAATCCCAAGCCCTTTCTCCCACTTTCTCTCCTCATCAATCCTTCCCTGTTCTCGGTCTCTGTCATTCTAATATTATTTTTTTAAGTAACATGTAGTTCTCCAGCCAAATGGAGAAAAGCCAGCTATGAACTTGCGGCCTGCCAGTTGCTTAACGATTGTCTGTCTTTACTGTCCAAGGCAGACAGTAAAAAATGGGTGGCTTGTGTCAATCAGCTGTTTATTGTGCATTCAGAGATGCCTTATGGAAGGCAACTATAAATAGAAGGGCCGTTGGCCAACTTTGCTTGACCTAGCAATGAAAAAGGAGTGTGTAAACTGCCGTAGATATCAAGGGAGGTGAAACTTCTCTGTGTCAGACATTGATCCCAATGGCTAGACAGTTGACACCTCTGTCTGACTCCGATTCACATGTACTCTGTTAGGTGGGAAAGATCAGGGACACATATGACAGTCTAATTAAAGTGATGTATTGCTTGTCACTCCTATGCATGGGAATCTATGCAAGGAAAGGTTAGCTTAGCACTATCTTGGCATAAGATCAGGGTAACAGGATTCACTTAAGTCTGTTTGTGACTACATAGAGACTGCAGGCTGATTCCTCTTTGGACTCCATCCCAGATTTTATCACTGCTTCTCCTACATTCTGAAGAAAGACAATATTGGCAATATTACTGGATTCTGCTTGGTCAGCTGAAGGTCGAATAGAATAGGAATAGGAATAGGAATAGGAATAGACTAGACTAGACTAGACTAGACTGGAATAGACTAGACTAGACTAGACTAGACTAGACTAGACTAGACTAGACTAGACTAGAATAGAATAGAATAGAATAACAGAGTTGGAAGGGACCTTGGAGGTCTTCTAGTCCAAACTAGTCAATAGACATTAACCCAGTATAATACGTAAGAACTAACGTTAAAACTAACTTAATATACAATGCATATGTGTTGCTAAATCTTTAACAGGCCCAGGGAAGTGTGCTGTATGAACTCTGTGTGTTGAAACTGTTTTTTCTGAACACCCTTGTGTTCATGTGTTCCTCTAATAGAAATGTCTCTGGACATTTTGCTAACAAATAACTTTCCAAATATATCCATACTCATTGTAATTATGTTGAGGTTTGTAGATGTTAGGAAATATCTTCCCATCTACACATGACGACACATGCAGATAAAATAAGATTCTTGTCAAGTATTTGGCAAGCTATAAAGGCGTGGTTGGTGGGCTGTGTTAACATTGGCGGGTCATGATTGATGAAGATGAAACTGAAAATGTCTTGTTTACTGCTTGTGACGCACCAAGCTGACACAACTCACTGCCGACAGTCTTCCAAGTTTTTGATAGCAATCCTTTTTTCCTCCCTTCTTCAGGTAGGTAGCACCTGGCTTTCTGAATCTTTGATGAGTTTCCAAACATGCCGATATCTGTATTTTTGATGCTGAATCACAGATTAGGTTTTTCTTGTCTAGTCTGACATTTCAAGTGTCTTTTCAAAATCTCCTTAAATTTAGTAAAGTGGGTTGTAAAGGAAGCACTTAATCCATGTATTCTCCACCATGCTGTTTTTCTCTGTCTATGAAACCTTATTCTTCACATGAAGGAACATTTTCAGCACATTTGTCCTGTGGTTCAGAATGTTTGCAAAACCCAACATGCACGGGCTAATTTATCAGATTAACATGTGGATCTGATATAATTTTCAGCTCAAGAAACTGATCAAATATGTTCTTCAACTGTGCATTTTAAGTTGAGAGTGGGAAAGCTTGGAGTAGATCAACACAGGATTAGTACGAACTTACACCTGAACATAGGACACATCACATAGGCCAGAAATATAATTCAACAGCCCTGCAAATTATAAGTATCCTAACATGCATGTGTTATGGACTATTACATTTTTAAAATCAATGATTTGCCCAGTGATAATGGAATATTTCCACAATGGCCGATCTGAAGATGGTGGGGAGGAAAATCTTGAGGAGAGAAGAGCGAGGGGAGGGGGAGGGGGAGGAAAGGAGAGAGGAAAGGAGGAAAGGAAGCACAAGATATCCATGCATCTTTACAATGAAATGTTCTCAGGAACCTTATTCTTTAGGGGGGAGGAATCTAAAGCAGAGGTCTCCATCTGTTTCTATCTGTCTGTCTGTCTGTCTGTCTGTGTTTTATAAGTTGACAAGGCAGTGGATTCCTTGGTTCTCTCTGGTGTTGTTGCCGTCTGCAAGCAAACAACTTAAGTTCAGAGAGAAGCAAAGACTCCACAGTTCAGCCTTGGGCTACACATATTATCTTCTATTGAAGTGACAGTCTCAAATCAATATATAAAGTCCCTTTTGTATGTGCTGGTGACATTGATTCAGATAAAAAAGTATAACTCTTCATTAATGTGGTGGTAACCACCAATTTGTAACCATCATCTTGCTTTTTATTGTCTTCCAAAGCAAATTTTATTTCAACGCATTGAATGAGAATTGTTACAAAAGAATAGTTTGTACTTGCCTTTATATCTTATATAATAATGAAAATAACACTTTCTCTTTTGATGTGAGGACAACAAATAGGTATGGTCTTTCCATCAAGAGGAAACTTAATGTTTACAAGGCCCATCTCTGCCATTAACACAGCAAAGCATTCTAAAGTCTGCAATTTAATCAATCAATCAATTGGTTAATGATAGCCTTGAGTGGCATCTTGTATTTTTAAAACTGAAGGGTCATAACCAAGGGAAAAAAGGAATAATTTAACTTTCTTGGTAGTCCTTGCTGAAAACACAATAATAACCATTGGGCAACAAAGGTGTTTGATGTGCTTTTATTACCATTCGCCAAATTTGCTACATTATTAATTACAAGCTGGCTTAACTTTAACACATAATTTTCTTATATTAAATGTATAAAGACAGTTGATGTTATGATTATCCCAGAGACAAAGTGTTTTAGGACTGTCTTCTAAGCTAAAACATGCTATGTTTGGGTATACAAAGGCTGAAAATAGAATAAATAAAAGGATACAGTATTGAGAAATGAAACGATTACAATGTCAGCTTTCCAAATATCATCCAGAACTAAAGCAGACTCCAAGGCAAAGCATTCATTCCTCAAAGTTCCAATTTATTAAGAGAGATGTGTTGGCACATCTGTGAAAACCCGAATCTGAAGATTCCCTGGTTTTCACCACCAAGTTGAAAGTTCAAGATCCTGCTCTCACACCCACAGGTCTGTCACATAGTCCAATCAGTTACTGCCAAGCTGGCAGTTTCGCCCATCCAGTTCCGGTCAGGTGCAAAGACAAAGGATGACCTTGGCTTTCTAGAAAGAATTTTGTTATGGCTACATATCTCCAAATCCGTACAATCCCCCCTCCCATTTTCCCACAATAGAAAATGCATAGTAGAATATTAGAAAGTGAGGCAGGCCAAAGACCCAACAGAAATATAATTGTAGGCATGATTATGCTGATCCAGCTGTTCTGGGGCTAGACTGGTCCTGCTTGAAGACCAAACATTTTAGTATTGGATTTATTTGCTGCATTTATATCCTGGTATCCAGGAAGTTAGGCTGGCACACATATTATTTTTCTCCCAGTTCATCCTCACCAAGCTGAGATGTAATGACTGGTCCAAACCAGTATGGATTTGAATTTTGGTCTTCCCAATCCTTGTTTGGCATTAACATCACTAACTACACCTAAATTTTGTTGAATTTGTAGTGTGGTCTCTTTTTCCTTATGTCTTTCTTCTTTATAGGAAGCTACTTTGCAAGGGATGCTGCATATTCTGATAACTACAGTGGAGTCAGTTCTTCTATCAAGACTATGTTTCTTGCAAAAGTATTGGTGGGAGATTTTACAACTGGCACTTCTTCCTATCTCCGCCCCCCTGCCAAAAATAACCACAGCTGTCTTTTCTATAACAGTTGCGTGAACAGTCTCCTGAATCCATCCATTTTTGTCATTTTTGAGAAGCACCAGATTTATCCAGAATACCTGATTGAATACAAAGATTAAATTGTGTGAGTGTATTCCTGTTTAACACGCTGCTAACTAAATGAGCTACTTTCCGGAGGACCATTGAAGACCTTAGCCTGTCATGTTAGCAGTATCAGCATTTTGTTGAGTGATTTTTAAACATGTCTTCTAATAGATTAAAAAGATATCCTTTCGCTTCCCTTCCCTCTCCAATTGGGCATTGTAAATGTAAAAAAGCAGACTTAATTTTTACTGTCGAAGCTCAATAAATCTATGAATGTGAAGTGTTTTTTTAAAGAAGAGACATTATTGCTTTGTCAAGGAGGAATAATTTTGCTTCGATTATACTTGTTCTGGTAGCTTATATGTCGTGTAAAATCCAAGATGATGCTTTTCTATTCAATGGGGAAATTTAATCAGTGGAATTACAAATGACTCATTGACTAGGTTTTCTAAGAAGAGCAATACCCATAATGCTTAGCCTTAAAAAAATATACCCCACCCCTTTGCATTAATTCTGACATGGGTCTGCAGTGGTTTGAAAAGCTGCAGGTGTGTATATACTCCCTGTATGGACATAAGGCAGTGTATTATGTACATGAGCCTTATTCTCATAGATGTGGTGTGCTCACTCATACTTGTTCAAAAACAATTTTACAATCTTAGATCTGAAGCATTCAAGATCTCCAAATACTAGAGAATATTACAATATGCCGGCATGAAGCACTGATTTTAATCATCTCTAATGTTCCGTTGGAAACAGATCTATTGTTTTTGCAGATTTTAATATTTTAGAATTAACATAATGTCTTTCAATGTTGTTCTGTCTTTCCAAGAGCATAAGGGTACAGAAAACCTTCATACCAGATTACCTGCTCTGCATCTTTACTCTCCATATAAACCACATAAATCTTGTCATTTAGATCCTAAAAATAAATCTTTTTATGTCTTTTTGTAGTATGTTTAAAAAAAAAAACTTGTATATGATTGCAGAATACTCACTCAACATGGAATTCCAGAATTATAGCCCTAAACAGCTATAAGACATCAGGTTGAGGAATGCTATTGTAGCATTTTTCTCTGCTTTACTTTGTTAGCTCTTGTGCTTCCTCTTTGACACGGTGATATATATATTATCGCCGTATCTCATTGTATATAATGATACGAAATTCCTTAATCTTGCATCTCCTGTCACCAGGGACCAACTTCTTTAAATTTTTTAGATTTTGGATATAAAGTATACGTTGGGAATGTTGCTTAAGAACCTGCCATCTGCTTAAATAAACTTTAGCAAAAGAAGTCTTGTTTGGTTGTATTAGATAATATCATTTTGTTGCACCTCAATGGGTATATAGCTGGCTGTGGTGACTTAAGCTTCAAGATGCAGCCCTTTAGTTGACAATATGATGAATGTAGTTGAATGGATTCCTGTACCGAGTTTCGCAGGTATGTAATGAAACTCTTGGAGCAAACCATATCTAGCTACAGCTGTAAAACTCTTTATGCTTTTTGTTCTTCAGATAGATATCTGATTTTACCTCGAGGAACCATTCTTCCCAATGTATCTGCTTTCCCCCTAAGTGTCAGTTATGGGTTGATGCTATAAAGTTTACATGTATTTAAGTTGGCTTTATTGTTTGCCGAAAATCTCAAGATAGATGCCTTATAACAAATAATATGAAGAAATTACTATCTGTGGTTTAAAAGCCGCCAAGGGTTTTTTAACAAAAGTTTTAATGGTTATGTATGTTGGAAGTTTCAGCACTGTACCAAATCAGGGCGGGCTCATTTTTGAAAGTGAAGTCTGAGAATCTGAATAGCTGTAGTAAACTGCAAACCCAGGAAATTTTGCAAATAAATAAAGAGCGCTAGGCGGTACCAACTCTAGTACTACACTGATTTACACTGCAGAATGCAGGTAGCTGCTATTTGTTTATAGCAGGGATGTCAAACTCAGTTGCATTGAGGGATGCACCAGGGCTGTGGTTGACCTTGGGGGGCTGGGTTGGTGTGGCCGGCTGGGTGGGCGTGGCCAGCTTGACGTCACTTCCCAAACTGCTGGCACGTTTCCTCTTTGCAATGGGGTAGACCAGTCCAAAGCTACGCTGGCCCAATGTTTCCTCCTTGCATTGGGTGGATGGTTTTTTTTTTTATCTGTATAGAGATTGTACTGTAATAAAGCAAGTTTACAAGTGGTTTTAAAATCCTTTTATTTTCTACATGTGAAATAAATACAGGCGGTCCTCAACTTACAACCATTTGTTTAGCGACTGTTCAGAGTTACAACAGCGTTGAAAAAAGTGACTTACGGTCAGTGTTCCCATCTACAAACCATCACAACATCCCCCACAGTCATGTGATCAAAATTCAGACACTTTGCAACCAGCATGTATTTACAATAGTTACAGCATCCTGGGGGGTCATGTGATTGGCTTTTGCCCTTCTCCACGCTGGCTTTCAACAAGCAAAGCCAATTTGGGAGATGGGGAGCCTTATTTGACCAATTACTGTAGGATTCACTAAATTACAGTGACTCACTGAACTGTGGGGAAAAAAAGGTCATAAAATAGGTCAACACTAACTTAACAACTGCCTTGCTTAGCGGTGGAAATGCTAGCCCCAAATGTGGTTTTAAGTTGAGTACCTATATATTAATAGGAATTAAACTATACATATGTCTAACATTGAACAATCAACAAGAATAGTTTAGAAAAGTTTCCGTACAAAACACATTCTTTAAGATGATAAAAGCAGTTTTCTTCCATGATGTGTTTTGAAAGAAGGGTCCCTAAACCCCAGTCCATGGACGGGCATCGGTCCGTGGCATGCCAGCAACAGGGCTGCACAAACATGTGAAGCCATCCGCGGGATGCAGGTAGCATGTAAAATAAAGGTGGGTTCCTACCTCGGCGATGATGTCAGGCAGCCGGTTTCTTCGCCGCCATTTTGAATTTTGCTTCTGCGTAGGAGCAGAAGCTAATTTTTGTTTTGCGCATGCTCAGAAGCTAATTTTTTTACTGCTGTGCATGCTTCAGGCGCGTGTGCGAGGCGCGACCCTGAGCAAACCGGCAACAAAACGATTTACAACCCACCCCTGAC
Source organism: Pseudoxenodon macrops (assembly GCA_032467955.1). NCBI lineage: Eukaryota > Metazoa > Chordata > Lepidosauria > Squamata > Pseudoxenodontidae > Pseudoxenodon > Pseudoxenodon macrops. The sequence continues at coordinate 66,679 of JANHFT010002428.1, forward strand.
GTAAAAGCATGCCTTTCTGGTCTGTGGGAAAACCTTTCTCCATGGAAACGGTGCCCAAAAGATTGGGGGCCGCTGCTTTAAAAACGCAATGTTTTTCAACTGAAATAAAATATGAATTCCTTGTAAAAAAAAAATTATAACGTGTTATATAGAATAGAATAGAATAGAATAACAGAGTTGGAAGGTCTTCTAGTCCAACTCCGTGCCTAGGCAGGAAACCCTACACCACTTCAGACAAAAGGTTATCCAACATCTTCTTAAAAACTTCCAGTGTTGGAGCATTCACAACTTCTAGAGGAAAGTTGTTCCACTGATTAATTGTTCTATCAGGAAATTTCTCCTTAGTTCTAAGCTGCTTCTCTCCTTGATTAGCTTCCACCCATTGCTTCTTGTCCTGCCCTCAGGTGCTTTGGAGAACAGCATATACATAACATACATATATACATAACCGCAGTGCATTTTATTTCTAGTTCTCACAGTTATTACGGATTACCATTAACCAAGCAAGCCAGAGGATGAAAAAGTTTATAAGCTATCATGTGGATAGAGAACCGGATGGGAGAAGGAAGACTGCCTTGTTTGGAAGAAAGGGCAAAACACTTAGGTTCCAGATTGTCAGTTAACACCTTGGGCTGCAGCATTGTCCAGGTAAATCTGCCCAGGATCTTAGACAGGAGAGGAACAACATTTAAGAGAAAATAGAGGCTAAGCTGATGATTGACAGCCTGAGTTTAAAAATTAAAAAAAACTCATTTTTTACAACAGCTAAAAACAGTTTATTTTATGAGCATCCTACTTTCATTATTAGCAAATATCCCCTCCACACACACTATCTCCACACAACATATGCTTTCAAAGCTTAGATGCATATCAGGCATTAAAGGTTAAGTTTGCAAGCAACAAGTTTTAACGGTTTTTGGAAATTAGCGTTTTTAAGTTGACTAAGGCGAGAAGGAAGACAGGGGTAAAAGCTTTGGTGCCTTTAACATGTGTTTTTCCATGTTACAAATAGGTTTTCAGTAGGAGGTAAGCCAAAGCTTCTGAAAAGGAAACGGGAGGATGCGACTCTCTTAACGAGAAACGATCTTGATGAAGACACCATCCTGTGGTCCTAGTGTGCTGTGAGATTTGACCTGCAAAGGGATCTGGGAAGAGGGTGAAGGAACAAAATGCAAAGCAAATTAGGAAGCATCAGTAATATAGGAAAGGGAATGCTGTATAATATTTAACAATAAATATACCAGGTTTCTCAGGATGTTTTCTAATCAAATCAGCCATGGTGGACAGTTTGGCTGACAACCATCCTTCCTTGCTGAGTGCTACAGGGTTTGAATGAGCCCGCCCTATAATATTTTATATTATATTTATAATATAAGGTAAAGTTAAAGGTTCCCCTCGCACATGTGCTAGTCGTTCCTGACTTTAGAGGGCAGTGCTCATCTCTGTTTCAAAGCCGCAGAGCCAGCGCTGTCCAAAGACATCTCCGTGGTCATGTGGCCGGCATGACTAAACGCCAAAGGTGCACGGAACGCTGTTACCTTCCCACCAAAGGTGGTCCCTATTTTTCTACTTGCATTTTACATGCTTTTAAACTGCTAGGTTGGCAGAAGCTGGGACAAGTAACGGGAGCTCACTCCATTACACAGCGCAAGGTATTTGAACCGCCAACCTTTCTGATCAACAAGCTCTGTTCACACACACACACACACGAATATAAATGGACACAAAGCAAAAGTATATATATATATCAAGCAGGAAGTCTTGGTGGCCCCATATGTTGGATGCTGTGTTGGGGATTCAGGGGAAATACATTCATACTAAAGAGAAATGAAAAGCAATCCTTCCTTCCCTCCCTCTCTAGTTTGCCTTGTCTTTGTTTTGTTACCGCCTTCTCCAAGAAGTAAAAACAGGCACAAACCTGGGTCTCAGGGCAGGTGTTGAACTTGAACCTTTGTAAAATTCTTAACAGTGCAAATTTTATGGTCATCAAGGCCAACTTCATGCCGATGCAGCCACGAGGACCTGCCCCAAAAGGCAGATAAGCAAAAGGATGTTGCTGCTGCATAGCCTCAGCCGTAAATCTGCGGGCAAAATTAAAATGTAAAACTTGCATTTTCCATTTTAAAAGGTTAGGTAAGGCACCAAATGGCTTGTTCGCTGATTAAGACATAGCGGTCCTATTCATATATAGGCAGTTCATGTCTTACAAACATTCATTTAGCGACCATTTGAAATTACATTGGTACTTGTAAGTGACTTACAACCGGTCCTTGCGCTTATGACCATCGCACCATCCCCTCCCCATGACCACATGATCAAAATTTGGGAACTTGGCAACTGGCAAGTACTTACGATGGTTGCAGCGTTCCAGGGTTATGTGATGGCCATTTGGGTAACTTTCTGGAGGGTTTCAACAAGCATAGTCAATGGTGGGGGGGAGGCGGATTCATTCAAGGACCACGTGATTCGTTTAATTGCAGTGCTTCGCTTAACAGCCATAGCAAAAAAAAATAATCATAAAACTGGCCGTGATTTACTTAACAACTGCCTTGCTTAGCATCAGAAATTCTGCTCCCAATTGTGGTGGGGTCGGTTGATGAGCAGCTATATTGTGTTATGTGGGAGGGTATGCATTTTGCAATATGTGTAATTGTGCCGCCCGGTTCTTTATTGTGGCTATTTCTTACCTGCACAATAAATCATATTGCGATTTTACAGTTTTAACATTGTGATTTGAATAATAAGCCCATGTACCTCTCAGGAATAAACTTTTCAGGTTCTGGCCAGAACTTTGGATTATAATGGAGGTGTCCAGCAGCAATTTCCAGGATAGCGCCAGCTGGGACTTGCTGCTGCAGCACTGAGCAGTCTTTTGCTGCTTCCCGGGTAAACCTACAGGAACAAAGGTTGCACATTGCAGAAATAAGAAAGAAAAAAACATGGCAATTGAAGCACTTGAAGAGCACTTGTTAGCCCAGACCTGTGATGGCGAACCTATGGCATGCATGCCAGAAGTGTCACGCAGGACCCTCTCTGCTGGCACACGCGCTGTCGGCCCAGGTCAGATCTCTGTGGTGTTTTTTTCATGAACTTCTATTTCCCTGCAAACAACGAAACAGAAGCTCATGGAAGAAAAAGATCTTACCTCTTGCCGCACTGCCGGTATTGGGATGCCCTGCCTCCCACCGGCCAGCTGGTTTTCGGGTCTCTGCTGTACATGCATGCATGTACGTCCATGCATGTCTGAGCATATGTGCACATGTGGTATGTTCACATGTCCATGCATGTGCTTGTGCATGTCTGCGCATGAGCATGTCTGTGCATGTCTGTACTTGGGCACACACACATGTACATGTCCACACGCATGTAAGCACCTTTCCGTTTGGGCATGCGTGTGCACACAGTTTGGGTACTCAGTGTCTAAAAGGTTCGCTATCCCTGGCCTAGGCTATTGTATAATAGGAAACACATTATTAGAATTGTTGCAAAGAAAATTGAATGAAGACAGCAAGATGGGAGCTGATGAAATTGAATATTTTGCTACTCCTTAAAATCTAGTCCTAGGCTTCTATTTTATTTGTAGGAAAAACTGACATACTTTTTTTCCCCACTTGGATTGAGACATTCCCACATAGCAATTTCTGTCTCCCGTTACTTGTCCCACTTTCTGCCAACCTAGCAGTTCGCAAGCACTTAAAAAATGCAAGTAGAAAAATAGGGACCACCTTTGGTGGGAAGGTAACAGCGTTCCGTGCACCTTCAATGTTTAGTCATGCCGGCCACATGACCACAGAGACGTCTTCGGACAGCGCTGGCTCTTTGGCTTTGAAACAGAGATGAGCACTGCCCCCTAGAGTCAGGAACGACTAGCACATATGTGCGAGGGGAACCT
>JANHFT010002428.1:70670-82540 GCA_032467955.1 Pseudoxenodon macrops
AGGTTGAATCTCTCTTTGGTCAGTTTCCATCCGTTATTCCTTGTCTGGCCTTCAGGTACTTTGGAAAATAGCTTGAGGAGTGATGTCAGCAGACCAGTGGACGCTGCGTTGATTGGGCCATGTGACTGATTGTTTGGGGTTGGGAGGAAATTTACTTTTAATTAGATGAAAACCAAGGGGCCCATCAGAATTGGTTTTCACCATATATGTGTCAATTTGATATTTCCAATAAAGCTATTCTTTGAGGAATCCACCTGCCTTGCGATGGATCTATTACTTGGAACCCTGACAGATTCAGTAGTTGGGCAAGGACACACTACAGATTTGGATATTGGAAGTGAAATTCCTCTTGCCAGCAGCAGCTTCCTTTTCCCCCCAAGGTCTCCATCAGAAATAAAGTGAGAAAGTAAAATGGCGGGCTTCTCTCATCAGCTCTGGAGCACAGAATCGGCTTCTTTCCTTATCAAAATTCTTTCCTCTCACCTAAAACATTCTACAGTTTTTCCTAACAGTTTCTAATTCAATCTGATGAAAGAGGATCTTTCTTTAGCAATGCTTTCAAATTAAAAATTTTGAGTGTAGATTTGTTGCACTTAAGCTTTGAGCTGTGTATTCATTTATACAATCATTCCCTGGATCCTGGAAATCTGTGGGACCACGTCTTCTTCCCAGTTCAATAAGATTAGGTACAATAGGCAGCCTCTGCATGCTTTCTTTCAGAGAATGTCACCCACAGGGATCATGGAAATAAGCCTTCTCACCTATGGCTTGGTGGAACAGCGTTTATTTATTTCTAATTAATTTGTTTAATTTGTATAACTGCCCATCTCAAACCAGTGATTGTTGGCGATGAGCAATCGTGAAAATGATTAAACGATTAAAACACAATACAAAAAGGTCTTTGTCCCTTTTCTTCCTTCTATACATTTTGGAGAGAAATATAGAAATTTACTTTATATTGACAATAGCACCAGCTTGTACTAAGTCTTTTCAGCCTTCGAATAACAGAGTTGGAAGGGACCTTGGAGGTCTTCTAGTCAAACCCCCCCTGCTTAGGCTGGAAACCCTACACCATTTCAAACAAATGATTGTCCAATCTCTTCTTTAAAACTTCCAGTGTTGGAGCATTTACAACTTTTGGAGGCAAGTTGTTCCACTGATTAATTGTTCTCTCAGGAAATTTCTCCTTAGTTTTAGATTGCTTCTCTGCTTGATTACTTTCCATCCATTGCTTCTTGTCCTGCCCTCAGGTGCTTTGGAGAATAGCTTGACTCCCTCTTCTTTGTGGCAGCCCCTGAGATATCAGAATACTAAACTAGACATACAGAGGTGTCCTTTTCACATCTATTGAGTTGTGATTCTCTCCTCATTACATGTTTACTTCTCTTAAAATCTGCAGGAAAATCTGCATAACAGAAACCAAGATACTGAGACATTAAGACACTAAGACATTGAGACACTAAGACAAAGGTTGAGTCTGAGACTAAGACTAAGATAATACTTGAGCTGGATCATCCAGCTGTTCTAGAATGGCAGAGATGATGTCCTGCTAGGTCCCTCATTACATTGTGTTGTTCTATTCGGTAAGCCGTCTTCTCTCTACAGAGAGAGAAGGCCAAACTGCCTCTTAAAAACCAAGCAACGTCCGCATACAAATTTCACTCTTCTCCTTCCCAATAAACCCTCTCATAATAAAAAAGATAGCCTCTTTTCTTTTCAGGAAGCATTGGGCAAAAATGGCCTTCTAACCTACTTTAAGGATGATGAATAAACAGTCAAGAATGTAGCCAATGGAATCTAACACCATTCTAACCACACAGAGAAGCAAATTTAAATACGGCAATGATGGGAAGTTCTGTAAACATGATGCTCCATAACGTGCCCCTTTTAGTCTGATTTCTTAAACTTTTGAATCCCAGGTAGAATCCTGTAGGCTGTGTTGAACTGCCCACCAGGTGCTTCTCATTTGGTAGCGGCCAATGCCATTAATTCATGAAGTTGTTGCTTGCTTGGACTAGCAGGGTAAACTCTGTTAGGACAGAGAATTCCCAGTTCGTCTTGTTTATGTCTGGTTATTTTTCCCCCTTCCCCAATCTGTGTCCTCTTGCTCATGTTCTTAGTGGCCTCTGCCACTGTCTGGTTTGAAACGTTAATAGCAAAAAATAATATATTAAGAAGAGGGGGGGGAAAACCACATGCACATATTACTCATCGAGATTTCAGGAGGATCTATAAACACCACTGCTAACTTTTCAGAGTTCAAGGCAAAATCATATTTATTAAAAACAGAGAGAGAGAGAGAGACATATTTAGTCAATTAATCAATAAAATGAATCTACCTATAAGTTCTCTACAATTACCCTCTTTGTATTCTGCTTTATTCATTTGCCTGGTCTTGATTCTTCCAGAGAGTGGAATTAACAGCCAGATATTTTCAGTTAGTTGAAAGGCATTTCTAAGAATTCGGCACTTCTAATCTCTGCAAAAGCTAGTTCTTTATAAGTTTGATCTCCGACGGGATTCATCTGAAGAAGTTCTGAGAACTTTCTCATTCATAGCTGGAGCTTTGTCAACTTGGACATGGCATGGTTTTACACTGTAAGGGCGTTTGCACGATGGAATCCTTAGAAGTCGTAACTCTTTGCTTTGTTTCAAGCCGAAGGAAATCAATTCATTAAGAGAAGCAAAGGTTTTCTGGCTTTATAACGGTTGTTGGAAAATATGTTTGTGTGTGAATAAGTGCAGAGGCACCGTTGACTTTAGCCAGGTTGAAGCTAGATAGACTTGGGAAGTCAAAAAACACATTGCAACAGAAGGCAGTGGCAAACTACGTCCATCAAGCTGCCAAGAAAACAGCTGGATGCAGGCACCAGGAGTCTAGCTTCACTCATGAACTTTACAAAAAAAATATCTCACAGTTTAGTCTGTCTGGGGAGCTGTGAAAAGAGAACAAAACAAGCAATATTCCAAAAAGATGCACATATTTCTTACAAAGAACTAATACCGAGTTTCTGTGTTGTAAGATGCGTGTATTTCTTGCAAAAGAGTCATGCCAAGTTGTCTGTTGTTGTTCTTTAATTCCCCAGGCATCCGTGGAGTTTCATTACAGTCAAAGGAAAACCTTTGTCATCTGTTGAAGATCATGTTGAATATCATGGTAAGATACGGCCATTAGAATAATGGCAGCTAAATTATATTGAGTGGCATTTTGACATAAGGCATTGGGTATTATTTGATGCCAGGTCTGTCTGGAATGGAGAACCTCCATTGGTTTTCTCCAGCATTGTTGTCTTTTAGATGGATGGGCTTCACTTCTCAAAATTCAGGCTGGTCGTTCTAAGAATGAAAGGCTACAGGTTTTTTTTTAAACAGAGCCCAAATTCAGGAAGGATTATGTCACCATATTTCTTGAGCTTTTGGAGGCACCAGAGCCAAAATCTAGGTTCCTTTCTCTGGTTTTGAATCCTATCTGCTGAAGTCTCTCAGCCTCTTATGTTCTTGGCCCCCATCTCAATACTGTCCAAGGTCTTATGAAAGAGTAAGGGTTCTAACTATGCTTGGGTGACCATCCATGATTCGAACCTATCCCCACATCGCAGCAGAAACGGGTAAACTAATTTCAAGCTCTGCATCGAAATCCTGATTTAGCAACAATTCATGAGACTTTGTGGACAGGATAGGACTCCAACCAGAAAGTGAAAGCTGAGTTTCAGTAAAGAAACATTATTATTGTGGTAAATTCTAAGCTTGCCCCATTGATGCTGTTGTGTGTTGTTTGCACACCTCACCTTCTTGAGTAGAGAAAATTGCATGGGTAACTTCCTACAAGGTCACAATTCTCGTGGGAGATTAGATCTTTGCTCTAACAGTATGTCTTGACAGTGTTTATTTTATTTATTTATTTTGTCAAGCATCTATTAGAAAACAGATATAGGCATAAACATGGTTATTAATAGATGAATTGGATACAAATAAGAGGGGACATTAGGACAGGGATGGTAGGCACGTTGGTGCGCTTATGCACGCCCCTTACAGACCTTTAGGAATGGGGTGAGTTCAACAGTAGATAGTCTAAGGTTAAAGTTTTTGAGGTTTGAGGGGAAAAAACCACAGAGTCAGGTAGTGCATTCCAGGCATTGACCACTCTGTTGCTGAAGTCGCATTTCCTGCAATCGAGTGTGGAGCGGTTTACCTTAAGTTTGTATTTTAATTTTATCTTAAGTGTGTCTCATACTGTGGTCTAAACTCCATTTGCAGACGTTTCATTACCCAAACTAGGTAACATCATCAGTGCTAGATTCACTAGCACCTAGTTCAGGGGTGGGTTGTGGATATTTTTGCTGCCAGTTCGCTCAGGGTTGCGCTGTGTGTGTGAGCACATGTGTGCAGCAATCCAAAATTAACTTCTGCACATGCGCAGAAGCAAAATCCAAGATGGCGGTGCCCACAGAGACACTGATGGAACCAGCTCCGTGATGTCATCACTGAGTAACTAATGGTTCTAAAGAACTGGTTGGAACCAGTAGGAACCCACCTCTGACCTAGTTTGGATAATGAAACATCTGTAAGAAAACAACCAAGCTCAGAGAGAGCCAAGGACCCCTCATTTCAACCCTGACCTACAAATATCCTCCTTTATTGGTAACTTTCTTATCCCTACACATTTACTGCTGAGTTAATTGGAACTTCTTTAGGTCTTCCTTTGTAAGCTGTTCTACAACCAGAACTTTGAGAGATGTGGGAAAATATATGTAATTTATATTCCTTCCCCTTTGTCATTCTGCTGAATTTGTAGGTTGACAGACAGTTTTGCTTAGGAGATGATATATAAACAATCATGTCAATATTGAGCGCTTGCATTTAAAACTCTGCAGGTCCCTTTCATATGTGTGTTCTAAATCCCCCAAAGAAACATAACCAGCTGAACTGTTGACAGCTTCTCCTGTAACTAACTGCAGCTTTGGGGATTGCTGGGAAGTCCTTCTCTTGCTTCCCTTTTGGTTTTTATTTTATTTTATTTTTTGCAGGACGCAAAGCTTCAGCTCTTGCCAAAGTCTTCAAATTGTTCCAGGCTGAAAACGGAGAGCGTTTCAATGTGTCTTCAACCAGTGAATGGGTCCAAGGTGAGGTTTTTCTCATTTGAAGCAAGTTTGCAAAGCAGTTCCCGGTGCAGTTGGAAATATTCCTCAACCCCAACGTACAAAAACCAATCTCAGGCTGAACTACAACTCCCAAGATCCCTCAGCATTGGCCCTGATGTGTGTAGATGCTCAGTAACACAGGGACAATCTCTGAATTTCCGCCTTTTGGTCCCATAGTAGGCAGGGGCATTACGAGCTGTTTTGATGCTGCACAAAGGAACTGATAGCTTCGTTTCATCACAGCTAGGCCAGTGATGACCAACTAGTGACACACTGACAGTAGGAAATAGCAATAGCACTTAGATCTACCGTATATACTGCTTCATATTGCTTTACAGCCCTGTCTAAGCGGTTTACAGATTTAGCATTTTGCCCCCAACAATCTGGCTCCTCATTTTACCCACATCGGAAGGATGGAAGGCTGAGTGAACCTTGAGCCGATCAAGATCGAACTCCTGACTTTGGGCAGAGTTAGCTTGCAATACTGCACTCTAACCACTGTGGCACCATGGCTCTTAATAGCAATAGCATTTAGACTTATATACCACTTCACAATGCTTTTACAGCTCTCTCTAAGTGGTTTGCAGAGTCAGCCTATTGCCCCCAACGAAATGGGTCCTCATTTCAGCGATCTAGGAAGGATGGAAGGCTGAATCAATCTTGAATCAGTCAGGATCGAACTGCTGGCAGTTGGCAGAGTGACCCTGCAATGCTGCATTCTGTGTCAACGTGGTTCAGGCAGCCCTACAGCAACCATTTGTAGCATCCCCCACAGAGAAAATAATTAAATTTGGAGATAAATTTCAAGATGCACAGTAGCAATTGGCCTCAAGGCAAATTCCCTCTTCTAGTCTTATGCTTAAATTCATTTCTCCCTCCAGATGCTCAAAACAGATACACAGACCTCCAAAGTGATCCAGTTTGCTTCTAGTGGCATGAGCAGGTGGTCTTCTGCAGTGCTTCAAAAACTTGAGATGTTGCTCCTATCTCTCATAAATTGTCCTCTTTGGACATACTAACCTTTGTCAGTTTTGTCATGCGAGCCCTATTTTGTGATCTGTGGAAGCATTTGAAATAAACATAAATTGAAGAAAAGAACATCACTTATTGGCTAAAACACTTGTACTAATCTTTATTTAGTTACATTATCGTTAGAATCTCTGCGATGTTATACCTTGAAATCTACAAGTAAACCATAAATGTTCCATCATGGACCCATTTATTTTGGTTTTGCCACGTCTCTTTTTTCCCCAGCCTGTCCTTCAAAGGCCAAATATGTCCCATGGAAATTTTGGTTTCTCCTTTCATCACTAGCTCTGATGTGCTTTGGGGCACCTAACATCTGATGACCTTGAGAAAACACCAGGAGTGGGTAGCTTTTAAACAGATTGTCTAACATTTTTTTGGCACGGAGATTTAATGGAGCAGCACATTTTTTCCAGCATTCGTTAAGGCCTGTTGTGTCCAAGCTGACCTAAATTTGAGTGGTTTCCCTTTTTTTCCCCCAGATGTTGAGTGGACTGAGTGGTTTGAGAAGCCAAAAATATCAAAATCCAAAGATGGAGAGAGACTCTCAGACTTAAGAGCTGCTCACCCAGAAATCTGTGATCATCCTGTGGATCTCCAGGTATGTCATAGAGGAGTAATCATCCTCTATCATAGGGGCCTTCGAACCTGGCAAAATTAAGACTTGTGGACTTCAACTCCCAGAATTTCCCAGGAAGCCATTTTGAAGTTCGGAAGTCTTAAAGTTGCCAAGTTTACCTTAAAGTTGCTCTAACATTATACCTGTTTTCCATAATTTGGTTCTCTCTTGTATTGCAATTGATGGAAGCTTTGTTGTTGATAGTTTTTTGGCTAATAGATGGTGGTTTCTCTCCAGATAGAAATGAGAGAGAAATGTGTACGGTTTGCAATTGAAATCGAACGTAATGAGCCATGAACGAATATGCGAAGCAAAACTTAAGCCTCATTTGAAAGTCACACTTCGCCATTTTTCAACCCAATTCTCACTTTTCTTCTTAGAGAAACATCTCTAATATTCAAAATCTGTACCGTCAGGAAAAGACAAATGCATATTGCTAGGGGAAACGTTTTACAAAATTCTCCATGACAACATTTCAAGTAAAAAAATTAAACACATACATGAACTTTATTTATTTTTTAAAAGTAGAATTCAACTTAATGGACCTGAAGGAAAAAAATGAAAAAGGGGAAGACATTAAAAGCCACCCATCTGTACTTTCCAGTTGGCATTACCTGCGGTTCCAATCATTGTGTAATAAACTGGAAAATAGAAATAATTTCTTTTGAAATTGGGCTTTTTGATGAACTGAGTTCTGCTCAATATTGGCACAGGATAATGTTTTGATCGGGTTGGTGTGAGATGAGTGGTGTAGAGCTAACATGGAAACTCGTAAGAGTCATGGATCCCAGTTCTTTGTGCCATGATTGAAAATTGCTGTTTCAGAATAATAGAATAACAGAATTGGAAGGGACCTTGGAGGTCTTCTAGTCCAACCCCCTGCTCAAGCAGGAGGCCCTACACCATTTCAGACAAATGACTGTCCAAACTTTCACCCTACACTACAGCTCAGGGGCCAATGCAGCCTGTACACAGATCATAGAATAATAGAGTTGGAAGGGACCTTGGAGGTCTTCTAGTCCAACCCCTGCTCAAGCAGGAGACCCTACACCATTTCAGACAAATGACTGTCCAAACTTTCACCCTACACTACAGCTCAAGGGCCAATGCAGCCTGTACACAGAACATAGAATAATAGAGTTGGAAGGGACCTTGGAGGTCTTCTAGTCCAACCCCCTGCTTGAGCAGGAGACCCTATATCATTTCAGACAAATGGCTGTCCAGTGTCTCTTTGATGGAACACCCACAACGTCTGAAGGCAAGCTAATCCATTGGTTGATTTCACCTTTGTGAAATTTCTCCTTAGTTCTAGGTTGCTTCTCTCCTTGGTTAGTTTAACAACCATTGTTCCTTGTCTTGCCTTCTGGTGCTTTGGAAAATAACTTGATCCTCCTCATTTAAGTAGGAGCCTCTCAAATATTGGATCAGTGCTAGTCCTTCTTTTCTCTAGACTAGCCATACCCAATTCCTGTAACCATTCTTCGTATGTTTTAGCCTCCAGGCCCCCCTAATCATTTTTGTTGCTCTTCTCTGCACTCTTTCCAAAATCTCAACTTCTCTTTTATCTTGTGCAAACACTTCCTTTACTCAAGCGACACTTTTAACAGTTGAAAACCCCTCTCCCCCAAACTATTATTTTGAGAGAGATAAGAGATAGGGAAATCTTCATTAAATATCTAATTTTTAGTGGAACGAGGAAGAAGGTAATGCGAGCAGCATATATGTTGGTCAGACTCACTCTTTAGATCCTGGCTGCCATATCTGATATTGATAATCTCTCTGTTGTGAAAAGCCAACTAATTAAGAAAAATTCCATTCTTCTGTCACGGATGGATCAGAAGCCATCGCGCTGCCAATGATAACAAATAATCCCATGGTAAACCATTTCATAATGATTTATCATCGTTTAAGAACGATGAGTCAAGTAATCTGCCCTGTTCCAAAACCGCTCCAAAGTTTTCAGAGATTTCCGCGAAGAACTTGGCACCGCTCAATAAAGTAAAGCGAAATCTTGAATACACCCCTGAGGGATGACACTTGAAAGATGAGATTTGCCTCAAGCCATCAAAAAAAAAAAACACGTGGCTCATGGATTATTTTCATAGAGAGCAACCTGCTGCTTGTTATGTTGGACTCGCTCCTGGATAAATCTGGAATAGATTGTTATTCTGTCGGAATTGTTATGCTCTGCCTTCTTGATGAGTTTTTCTTCAGCACGTGGCTTTCAATCTGGGTGTCATGAGGCCTTTGAAACAAGTGGCAGCATGAAACAAGAAGACATTTGAGTCAATCAGGGCACTTGAGTCAAAAGAGACTTGAATCAACATCTATGGTTTTTTTTAAAAAAAGAATTACAGATAGTCCTCGACTCTCGACCATAATCGAGCCCAAAACTTATGTCGCTAAGTGAGAGATTTGTTAAGTGAGTTTTGCCCCGTTTTACGACTTTTCTTGCCACAGTTGTTAAATCATTGCAGTTGTTAAATGAATAACCCAGTTATTCATTAAATCTGGCTTTCCCCCTTGACTTTACTTGCCAGAAGGTCGCAAAAAGATTATTCAGACGATCCAGGGACAAATGTCATAAATATGAATCAGTGGCCAAGCATCCAAATCTTAGTCAGGTGACCACGAGGATGCTGCTATGGTCATAAGTGTGAAAAATGGTCGCTAAATGGACTAAAAAGTCAGTAGAGGTTCTCAGTCACCCAGTGTCATCCTTTGGGACACTAAATGTACTGTTGTAAGTCGAGGACTACCTGTACTGTCAGGAACAAATGCCCCTCCTCATAGCGTCTCCTTAAATCTCAGTTCCCAGGTGTGCCTTGTGAAGAGAGGTGAGGCACTCTCCTCTTGAGTCTTCGGGTTAACTGTCATTGCAAAGGGCCACTTCCTAGTCCCTCAAGATGGCATCGTTTAATCCATGGGACCCAAGCAAGAACAAGTACAAACATAAGAAATAACTTATTCCCTGCCTTGAATTATTTATAAAAATAATAAAGGCTGGATAAAAATCAAATCAGTAAACAAAGGATAAAAGTGTTAACAGCAGAGAGATTATGTCTATATCAACTTAAAATAGAAATCTTGCAATATATTGAAAGAGCCTGGGGCAATTAAAAGGCCTTCGGTTTGGGGTGAAAAACAGAAAAAGTCAGTGGCAGACCAAAAAAACTCTCATTTGGGACCCACCAGTAAAAAAAAAAAAACCACATCCATTTTAAGTGTAAGGAACGTACCTTGGAATGTTCTAGAATGCACAAAGCATCTAATGATGATCTTAAGATGGAGGCGTGAATGGGTTTTCCACAACTGTGGTCCAAAGCCAAGAAAACTGCTTGATGGGGCTCATATTATGACCTCAAACCTGGGGGACCCAGTGTAGATCATGGAAAATAGGCATTCTGTGTTCGTAATGGTGCTTTGGGTTGCCTCTGAGGTAAATTCACTGCAGTGATTTAGATAAGAAGTTACCAGGCAGAAAATGCTTGTTTTTCTCCTTCTCACAAGTGTTGCTGAGCTTCCAGTTGTTGTTGTTGTACGAGCTGTTGTTCTTGATAATCATGCGCTTGGCAATTATTGTGTTTCCTCCTCCCAGGCGGTCACACTTGAGGGAACGAAACTGGCAACTGAAGTCCTATACAAAAAAGGCCATGATTATAGGTTTTTTTGCCGTGGCCCAGAGCAGACGGAGAAAGGCTGTCATAACTACAGAGTGCGCTTCTTATGTGGCCAACCTGGTAGGTGACTCATTCTCGAACGTTGAGCGCAGTATAATTGGGAGGAAACTATTCTGAAATTTGCTCTACCGATCTATATATTCTGAAGGCAGCAAGAGTTTTACCTCAGAGACTTAAGTAGAAATGCAGGTGCTTTTTTTTTTGCACGAGTCTAAAACTTTGGGGTTTCTGCAGCCGCTTCTGTCACACGAACGCTTTCTATTTCCAACTTGGCTTCCCATTCTCCGTATCATGTTACTAGTCCTCATGCAGCTATCTCAGCTGTTGAAGTACAGAGCATGTAAGGCCTGACTCTAAAAGGATATGGAACATGACAAGAGTCCTGGGATGGCAGAAAGGGCTACAGTATGGGTGCATTTGTTTTTTGTTTTTCTTCAGAAAAAAACTGCAAACGGAAAGCAAGTTCAGCAAGGTTCAAGGCTTTCCCTGTCAGGCTAGGTTTCTACTTGCATGGAATATTTTTCTTCTGGGCATTTTGTTTTATATGAATGGCATTCAATAGGCTGCCCTCCACAACAAACCCTACTGCTTCTTCAGGGTTTTGTCAGGGAGGTTGAATGGAAGATAGGGCAACCTCACACCGTTTTCCATGATGGTTATATGCAAACTCTGTGTGTGTGTGTATATATAAATAACAAAAATAACGACAACAACTTCCTGATTATAATCATCAGATCCGTGTGGTAGATTGCACCTAAATAACAACAACGTAGGTGCTACTTAACGTGCTTCCTGAATAAGAGGAAGACGCACCAATTCAAGCTTGTGGTTGACAACAGCTGTCTTGACTTTCCAAAATCCTTGTTTTATGAGTAAGAAACATGTTTGGGCCAATGGAGAACTGGAGAAGGAGCACGTGAGATGTTCCTCTGCGCTTCCTACCCTCACCCACCTTCTTTCCCTCGTTGGCTTTTCAGCGAGACCCAAGCTGACCATGCAGGTAGATACCAACGTGAACAGTACAATCCTGAGACTGGCTGACAACGTGCAGTCGTGGAAGGTGGGAGACAAGATCGTGGTGGCCAGCACTGACTACTCCATGCACCAAGCTGAAGAGTTTGAGATCTTGCCCTGCAGAGCCTGTAAGCCCAACGAAGTCAAAGTGGCAGGTAAGGCTGAATGGCTCGTGCTGTGAAGGAGAGCTAATGTCCTGGGTTTGCGTGGGTATCTTTGGGGCGGAGAGTATTACTAACTATTAAGTTACGTCGCTGATCTCTTGTCCCCGACATACAATAGCAAGAGCACTTAGAGTTATATTTCGCCCCATAGCAGGGGTGAAATCCTACCGGTTCGCACCGGTTCTATAGAGTAGGTTGCAAGCAGCTGGTGACATCATAGAACCGG
>JANHFT010002428.1:118923-131159 GCA_032467955.1 Pseudoxenodon macrops
AGACCAAGCTGTCTCTCTATATAATTTATAGTATCTATGTATAATTATAGTTGTTATATTATATATTATATCATCATCATTTTAGCCAATGTCTATCCACTACAGGATGAAGGCCCCTTCCGCAATTTTTTCAACCCATACAGTCCTGAACATGTGGAAGAGGCAGTGGATAGACATTGGCTAAAATGATGATGATATAATATAATATAATATAATATATAATATTATTTATTATATAATGTATAATTTATATATAACAATTGTAATTATACATAGATAAATGATAGAGAGAGACAGTGTGGTCTAGTGGCTAAAGCACCAGGCTAAAAAGTGGGAGATCATGAGTTCAAGTTCCGCCTCAGCCATGAAAGCCAGCTGGGTACTTGGACCAATCACTAGGAGACTATGAATTCTAGTCCCGCCTTAGGATGAAAGCCAGCTGGGTGATTTGGGCCAGTCCTTCCCTCTCAGCTCAACCCACCTCACAGGGTTGTTGTGGGGGAAAATAGGAAGAGGCAGGTGTATTGGATATGTCTGCCCCCTTTAAGTGGAATACAAATAGATAATTTATATTTTTATAGATATTTATTTTCACAATCTTTTAATACTAGATAATATAATAATACTAGATAACTCTGTTATTCTATTCTATTCCCGTTTTTCCCGCCTTTTTCTTCTGTGTTCTACAGACTGATTTTACCTCATGATATTCCTGTGTTCCTGACTAATTTGTGTTTGTTCTTTCTGGATGATTTTTTTTTGGTAAATTTTTATTTTATTTTTTTATTTTATACATCTCATTGCGTGGATGGTGTGATACCTGGGTATCATACATTTCAATACAAGTAAATCATAACAATATTATTCCTAATAATTACATTTCATTTTCATTTTTAATCTTTCTGGGTGATGTTGAATGATAAGTATATGTATATATTTAAAAGACTGCCAGTTTCTATTAGTGTCTTTTACTTTTAGCTGGATGTCTGCTGCTCAATTCTCTGACAGAATACAAATGCATAAATAATTTACATTTTTTAATAGAGAAATTAATATTTATTTAAAATATTTAAAATACATAAATAATTTACATTTTAATAGAGAAAATATTTAAATATTTATTTAAAATATTTAAAATATTTATTCTAAATATTTAAAATATTTATTCTAAATATTTAAAATATCTATTTAAAATATTTAAAATATCTATATAAAATATATTTCTTTTCATAATCTTTTAATGACAAATACCAGGCCATGTTTTTAGGATACTTTTAAAAAGGGTGTTTAGCTTTGGGCTAGCTATCAGAGTAACAGTTGTGGTTGTGGTTTTTTTGTTTTTTAAATGGGGAACAGGAATTGGAGACTCCCTTTTGGGCCTGTTTTCGTTAACATCAAAGGAGTTCACAACATTTGCGCAGAAATTAAGTCTGCTCCCACCCTTCCTGACTTGCATTGTGTATATAACCCAACCCGTATGTGGGCCATCTGTGGCAGAAGCACCCGGTCTATATTTCCTGAAATGTATGGAAAGATTTTCACCAGAAGGCTCAGAAATGTAACAATTGCCTTCGACAAACTCACAAAGCGGTTGTCACTTTTACTAACCTTACAGCTCTTTTTGATCACTGTTTTTATGTGCAAACGGGAAGTTTGTGACCAACCTTTCATTCATTTGCAGAATCGGTATCTTGACTTCCCTTCTGCAGGAAACAACCCTTTAGCCCTGGAGAATATACCCAGGTAGGTTATAACTAGTGAGAGTTTGATTCATGAGATATTTAGTGTGAATCATACCTTGCAATCAGGTTGCAATTTAATGCAAGCCAAAAATCCAGCGTGAGGCTAATACGTTGGGGTTTTGGATGCTAATCGGCATGTGATAGAATACGATATGATAAATAGGGTGATAAATTTTAAAAAGTGTGCAAAAGGAAGAAAAGAAAGCATCCATCATTCAGGGAAAGCTAAAAAAAAAGTACAGTGAAACCTCGGTTCACGAATGCCTCAGTCCACGACCAAATCGGATTCCGAACAAAAAATATACTAAATGTTTGAATCTGTTCACAAACCTATCTTCGGTTGATGATCAAAAACGATTTTCCCTGCCGCGCCATTTTTGTGTGCATGTGCATGCACAATCAATCTTTGCTTCCGTTCACTACCAAATCGGGTGCCAACTGAAGTCCTGGAACGGATTATGGTCGTGAACCAAAGTTCCACTGTAAAGGCTCATTTTGAAGAAGTACTGCGGGGTACAGGATAAAGTTTGTATATGAATATATCTTCCATTTGAATTAGTTAAGTATTTATGAGATCTGTTTATCTAGAAGATAGATAGGACTGAAATTTAGATTTTGTTTTTGATTTCTTTCTAGAACTACTCTAGAAACTAGTCTACTCTGTAGCTTTGTTAAAAATGAATTTAAGTTGCAGGTATGTTCTTTTAATATTTTACTGTTATATTCATTTATAAAAAAATATGTTTAAACATTTTTGTGGCCTGTTTTTGTCAGGCTACCCTATTTTCCCTAGAAATCTTACTCAGAATAGTGCAAATTCAAATAATGCGAATTTCATGGGGTTCATTATCACCACTAATTGAAACCTACCTGTAGCTACAAAAATGTGGGTAGGTTTCTGAAGCCTCCAAAGTCAGAGAATCTCTCAGGGTTTGCAGGCAAAACCTAATCATTTTGGTTTGCTGTACGATTCTGATCAGATTTTTAAGGGGGAAAAAATCATGAGCTTTCTATAATCTGGGGTGGGTGGATATAGGTACCATAAACCATAAAGTGGTTCATTTTGGATGTGGGTGAACCTAACCACCTTGGTTTGCAAACTATGTGGGTCAGGGTACCACCTAGGGTTACCCAGGGTATCAATTCACAAACGGATTAGAGTTTATTTAAGAAACAAAGATAATTCCTGGCTTGTATAAACGTATGAACCGGAAAAAGCGATGGACCTGTTAGGGGTGCTTTGATTTTGATTCATGAAGATTACAGGGTTGAATTCAACGGCTTAACTGGCCCCCTTCAAACTACACAATGTTATGTTGACACAACTTGCTAATGCTTGAAGCGAACACCAGCAAATATAAATAGTAGGTTGGCACAAGCTAAATCAAAAGCAGTGCCCACCGTGGCTTGCCGAGACGTGCCAATTGACAGCACGATTGCCACAACCGGTGGCTTGCGTTCACAGCAGTTTAGTGGGCAGGGTGGTCTGACTTAGCACAAACTTCCTGGGTTTGCATGCACAAAACAATCCACAAACGAAGCCTATTTGCTCCATTCATTGTCAACCAACAAACTACCCAGCTTTTATCTTATGTGTTGCTTGAATCCTGCCAATCGGTTTTCCGAAAGGAGCTGCAGGATGAAACCCAGCCTTCGACCTCTCACGGACCTTGGTGCGGTCACGAGGTGTTAAAACGGTGGTGTTTCGGTTTCTCGTTTTATGACCTATTGTTTTAACGGTTTCATGCACACTTTCCCCCCTTTCTTTTAAACCTCGGGAACGCGTCCAATAACGAAAGACAGCGCAGGTCTCTCTCTCTCTCTCTTTATATATATATATATATATTTAAATTGTGCTGTTTTCTAATTGGCCAGCAGGAACAAAACCGCGACCCAATCAGCTTGCAAGACCAATGGGCTGACCTCATTAGTTTGCATTGTTATTATTTCCTCCTCCCTTCGACCCCCTCCCCTTATTTTTCTAGCTCGAAGATGGGAAGGGGCAAAAAAAAAAAAATCAAAACAAAACAGCTGGCTTCGGGAAAACTCCGTGGGCATCAGGGACATCGTCAATGTTGGCAGCCTCTCAGTAGATGGCCAAGATTTGCACTTGGGGACTATTATTACTAATAATGGGTGGCCTCGATTTGAAGCCCCCTCCTCGATTTGAAGCGCGGGCACTCCCAGCCACGTGCATTAGCCTACTTTAAAGTCCTCCAAGAGATAACTCCCCTTTTAAAGATCACCGGGGGGGGGGTTAACCTTAGGTTCAGGTTAATGCAGTCATAACTTTTTTTTTTAAAAAGGGAAGGACTTCGTCCTGAATGAATGCACAATTTAGATCAGGCTGGACAGGCGCCCGAAGGCGAATGTGTGTCAAGGGCGGTAGCAGCCGCGCTGGCCCTTCAGGAGAAACCAAGCCGAGCTTTGCGCAGCCCCGAACCCAACCCGGGAGCGCAGCAAGCCAACGCGAAGCTGGAGACCGGCGGCGACGGCGGCGCCGCTGCTACTACGGCCGCCCCGCCTTTCCTCTCTTCTTTCTTCCACCGGGGAGGAGTTTTCCGTAAGCAGCGGGCGTGGGCATTTAAAAGGAAGGGCGGCGACAAGCCGCACAAAAGATTGCTATAGGCTTAAGGCGAGGTTGCAGCGGAGGCAACGGGAGGGAAAAGGGCGGCGGGGGGGAGCCAGGCAGGCAGGCAGGCAAGCAAGCAAGCAAGCAGGCGCGTCGGCTAGGGCGCACGGCCGCCCGCCCTTCCCAGTCCTGCAGCAGCCAAGGCAACCCGGCCGGGCGGTGGGAGCCACCGCAGAGGCGGGCGCCGCTTAGCAGGCATCCCTCCCCCACTTTTTAAAAGAAAGTTGGGAAGTCCGGAGACCCCCCCCTCCTCCTCCCCAACCCCGCTCCTCCCCGCAGATAGGAAGTGTTGCTTTCCGGCCTCGGAGTCCTCCACCCTTCTGGAAGTCGGAGCGTCCTCCAAGGGGAAGAAAAGCTAAGCCATGGCCGGAGGAAGGGACCGAAGCCGGCGAGGATCCCGTCCCCAGGGTCTCCCCGGGCAGCCCTCCACCTGATCCGCGACGCCAGCCCGAAGTTCTCCGCCCGCCAAGCGGATGCGCCAACGCCTTGGAGGCCGCCGGAGATGCGTCTTCCCGGAAACGGGGGAGCCAAGTGGGTGGCGTGATCGGGGCAAAAGAGGAGAGAAACGGCCCAGAGGATTCCGGCTCCGCGAAGGAAGGAAGGAAGGAAGGTGGCCGCCGAGGAAGAGGCGCTGCCTCGCCCGCCCGCTGCGCCGCGTCTTCCCCCGGACGCCCGTGTCCCCCTTTGCTCCGGAGGTGAGCGCGTAAAAACGCTTCTTGGCGAGCCCAGCCGGCCCTCCCCTCCCTCGCTCGCTCGCTCTCCGCCCGCCGCCGCTGCTGCTGCTGGGCTGCTCAAGCTGAGCCCGGCCACACCCTCGCCTGCTCTTCCTGATAGCGGGGAGAGGAAGACCGGTGCCCTCCCGCTTTCCACGCGAGGGGGGCGGCAGAGCGAACGGGCGGCGCGCCGGTCTTGCGCTTTTGCTGCCCGCGGGGCCAGCTTCCCTTGAAAAGGCGTGAAGTCTGTCGGGGGTCGCTGGCTTGCCTGGGGGGGGGGGGAGGCGAGATCTGGCCGAATGAAGCCAGCCAGCCAGCCGGGAAGTTTTAACGTTCCTCTTTGTATTGGCAGGTCAGCGTCGCGGCGGCGGCTGGGTTCTTCCTCGCCTCTCTGGGAGAGAAAAGTCAGCCGGAGCCGCCAAGATGCCCTTAAAGAATCGAGGGTTTGAGGGTCCCATGAGCCAGTGGCGGCCACCGCAGCGTTTTTCATCCGCAGGCTGGATGTTGTGACCGGTGTCTGGAGTGGCAACACCTTGGAAGGTGGAGGGACCCTGGTCGCTTCTGCCCTGCTTGATTCCGACTTGGTGGTGGGTCTGCCAGCCCCTTTCTCTTCCTCTGGTGCTCCGAGACTCTGGTTTATTTGTGCAGATTAATGGAATGATGGTGCGGAAAGGGCAGAGCGATCCTGCCGGGCTCAGCGGGGACTCCTCCGGAGGCAGCTGGAAGCGGAGTGGTGGCAGCAGTGGGGTCCCCCGAGGCATGCGTGTGCCCCTCTGGCACCATGGCTAGCGGCGGCTCTGGCAAGTCCACCACTGAGACATCCACCCCCAGCGGCAGCTCTTTGCCAAGGAAGAAGCTTGTGGCCACCTGTGACCTCTGCAAGATCAAGATGCAGCTGGTAGCGGATCTGCTCCTGCTAACCAGCGAGAGCCGGCCTGTCCATACGGAGAGCTTGTCCGTCTTCGGAGAATCCTTTGAAAAGTGCAGGGACACCATCATCGCCAGGACCAAAGGCCTCTCCATTTTGACCCATGACGTCCAGAGCCAACTCAACATGGGCCGTTTCACCGAGGTGGGAGACATCCTGGGGGAGATGGGGGACTTGGTGGTCTCTTTGACAGAGTGCTCCGCCCACGCTGCTTACCTGGCGGCGGTGGAGACGCCAGGGGCTCAGCCGGCTTTACCCGGCTTGGTGGATCGCTACAAGGTGACCAGATGTAAGCACGAGGTGGAACATGGGTGTGGGATCTTGAAGACCACCCCTCTGGTTGACCTAAGCCCTCAGCTCCTTTTGGAGGTCTCACAGAACATGTCCAAGAACTTGAAGTTCCTGACCGACGCCTGCGTCCTGGCCAGCGAGAAGTCCAAGGATAGGTTTGCCAAGGAGCAGTTCAAGCTTAGCGTCAAATGTATGAGCACCAGCGCTTCCGCTCTCCTGGCCTGCGTCCGGGAGGTCAAGACGTCCCCCAGCGAGCTGACACGCAACCGGTGCGTCTTGTTTAGTGGACCTTTGGTGCAGTCTGTGTGTGCGTTGGTGGGCTTTGCCACGGAGCATCAGTTTTTGGGCAGAGCGGCCACCATCAACCCAGAGGGGAAAGCTGTGCAGACGGCCATTTTGGGCGGTGCGATGAGTGTCGTCTCGGCTTGTGTGCTCCTTACTCAATGCCTCAGGGATATAGCCCAACACAACGACAGTAGCACCAAGATGACTGAATACAGGGAAAGGTTGAGGAACTCGGCGTGCGCGGTCTCCGATGGCTGCAACCTGTTATCTCAGGCCCTAAGGGAACGCTCGTCACCCCGGACTTTACCGCCAGCAAATGCAAATTCTGTGAATTAATCTATTCATTTTTTAGATTGCATGGCCGCCTCTAACATAAAGATACGACATCCCTTTCCTGCCCCAGATTTTCTTTTCGTATACCAAAGAATTTGTGTAGCACAGTCCTTTCATTCTTCTTCTTATTGCTAAAGTAACAGTGTGAGGAGGCTGTGAAACCATGCTTTTTTAGCTGACATGTCATAATCGGCATGAATGTTTTACCTGGGGATGGGAACAGGACGCACATTTCCCTCCCCCCCCCCCAAATCTTTAAATCATCCGAGCAGCCTTATATTTAAGCATGGAACTGTAGGCGGCTTGCAGTGGTCTTAAGACAGGCAGGTAGAATTCCATTCAGGCAAGGAAGCAAAGGAAACCTGCAGTTCCGCACTTCCTTCTGCTTGGCCCCAAATCAAGGCCAGTTCTTGGAGGACAAGGCTTTCCTCTTTTTGTAGGCCTTGTGCAAAATGATTTAAATTCCCTGTTCTTCTATTGCTGGCTGCCAGCAGGCTCCTAGGACCTTGCCCAGGCTAGTAACTTTGGATTGATTCCTAAGGCTTGCATCCAAGCTGATTCTGCTTCATTGCTTCCTTCTTTTGTTGAAGCCTGTGGTCCTAGGAGGGGTTACAGTAAATCCTAGGTTTACTGACGGGGGTCCAAGCTTTTAATCGTGCTGGATGCGATTTTTAAAACGTTAGGCGAGATGGGGTTTTGTGGGAGGAGGGTGGTTCTATCAGAATCTCCTAGATTTTATTGTTTAGTTGAGCAGGAAGAAGAAAAAGGAGAGAGAGAGAGAGAGAGAAAAAGTTACCTCAGTTTTCATACACTCTGGAAGAAAGAAAACTTTTAAGAATGGGTGTAGCTACGAGTTTTGTTTTGTTTTGTATGGTTCCTTTTGAATCGAGTGATGGGTTACAAGTGCATTTGCAGGGAAAGCTGGGTGTCATTTTCCAATGGGGGGGAGCTACTGTGAGTGTGTTAAAATAGGGATTGGGTAAATTACACTATAACAATGAGTGATTTTGATTTTTAATTATTATTTTTTCAGTGTTTTTTTTTAAACTTGCATGTACTGGAGTATTTATTTCATCTATTAAAATGTTGTTTCTCAGCCTTTTGTGAATCTCTCAACACTCAAAGAATACCCTCTGTTGTATAACTCCTTTCCCCAAAAGTGGATGATTCGGGAGGAGATTTAATTTACTATGAGCTTCTGTAGATTTGAATTCTCTGACTTTTTAAAATGACATGTCCTTTTGCTTTCTTCTCTCCTTCGCTTGCGTTTATCTGCATTTTTACTTTGCCAAAGTTGGAGTTTGAGAAGGTGAATGGTTATGTTTGTTTCCAGAATATTCCCAAATGAGCTGTACTGTATCTGATCCAAATGTTCCAAAAATGAATCCACTAGGACCTTAGATATATTTATTCAGAAACAAGCCGCCTTGTTTTCACTTAGGAGCTTCTCATTGTAACATGTTGAGTTTCTCCGTCTTAAAATACAGATTTCTAGATGTGGAGATTTTGGGAAGTAAGCCCTGCTCTATGAAGTTTGCTTTGGAGTAGACAAAATTGTGTGGCAAGCCTATAGTTGTAGGGTGTGTAGTCTACAGGTCAAGACCCAGTGGCCATAGTACAGGTAATCCTCGATTTATGACCACAATTGAGGCCAAAATTTCTGTTTCTGAGATATTTGTTAAGTGAGTTTTGCCCCATTTTACGTCCTTTCTTGCCACAGTTGTTAAGTGAATCACTGCAGTTGTTAAGTTAGCAACATGGTTGTTGAATGAATCTGGCTTCCCCCATGGACTTTTACTTGTCAGAAGGTGGCCAAAGTGACCCCAAGACGCTGCCACCATCATAAATATGAATCAGTTGCCAAGCATCCAAATTTTGATCATGTGACCAAGGGGATGCTCCGTGGTGTAGTAACCATTAAGCAGATGAAGCATGTGCTTAGGGCACCAAAGGGGACACCATAAAGTTGAGAAAGGAAGAAAAAAACAAATTTGTAAAAAAAATTGGATAAAAATTGAATCTTGGGGCACCAAGATTTCTCAGTGCTTAGGACACCAGGGAGCCTTAATCCACCACTGGGGATACTGCAGTGGTTGAAAGTGTGAAAAAATAGCCACAAATCACTTTTTTCAGTGCCGTTGTAACTTGCAACAGTCAATAAGTGAGCTGTTGTAAGCTGAGAATTACCCGTATAGGGCAGGGGTCAGCAACCTGCGGCTCTGGAGCTGCATGTGGCTCTTTCATCCCTCTGCTGCGGCTCCCTGTCGCTCAAAATATGTGTCACAACCGCCAATGTGCGACACCATTTGGCACACAATATATTGAGCTTTTTGACCCCTGGTAGGTTTTGTGGCTCCAGGTGTTTTCTGTGGGAAACGGATCCAAATGACTGTTAGAATTTTTAAGGATGCCGACCCCTGGTATAGGGTATTTAATATGATGCTAACACAAGGAAATTTGTAACAGTCATGTTCTGTTCAGGGATGCAGCTTACCTTAGCAAAACTCCCAAGTTATTAGGGTGCTAAAGATGGGAGAGGATTTGTGTTACCTTGATGTCCTTCAGAGGTAGCGCAGGCAACGTGTAATGGATAATAATGAACCATACCTCCTACCTAAGCCTTTCAGGTGATCATCTGGAGCACATGGAGTGACTTCCTCTGTTCGAGAAATGCATCTTGTTTTCTTTAAAGCGTGGATATAAGAATTTGTCATGCTTTCGCAAAGCCCACATCACCTTTGATATCTGTCGTAGTGGAAGATGGCTTGCTGTTCTGCTAGCATGTTTTTTTTTTCCTGAAAAGACCCCTTGGCAATTGGAGCAAAGGAATTCTCATTAGCTGTTTGCAAAGGAAGAGTTCCTTTCTTGGCATCTTTAATAAAAGCTCCACTCGTGAGATGACCAAGTTCTTTCACATTTTTTACAATTTGTCTAATAAATTTATTGAGACTTGCTTCACTTATAAATGGCAAACAAACAAAATATACAAGCAGACGATAAAGGATGACATTAATTGGCTTCTATTAATTTGAAAAAAACTTTTATTAGACTTAAGACGTTAAAATAATACTAAATAAGGCCGTGCTTATTTATGTCATTTGTGGCTAGAGAGTGTTTGCAACCCAGCCATGCCCCCTTGTCTTCAAGAAACTCAGGTTGTAAGTTTATCTGAAGTCCCTATTTACTTCTGAATAGACATAAGATTGTGCTGTGACATGAGCCACGCAATCATTGTAGTCATTGCATTGGTGATCTTACTTGGAATAAACGGTTTAAGAAAGATGATATGTGCGTGCATGTACACACATATGCCTGCCTGTGTGATCTGATTATTAATGTGTGCATAAGATTTTGAAAGATGCCTAGGAGGTAAACCTTTATTACAAAATGGAAGCACTAATATATACAGGGTTGTCCTTGAGTGGTGAATTTGCTAAGCAAAATGGCTGTTAAGAGTGAGTCACATCCAGTTTTGTAACTTATTTTTTGTACGGTGGTTAAGCAGACCTTTTGCAGTTACTAAGTGAATCGTGTGGTTATTAAGCACATCAGCTTAAAGTCAATCCAACTGGGAAAATTGCAAATGGCAATCACCTTGGGATGCTGCAGCTATCGTAAATGCATGTTGTTTGCCAGGCAGCTGAATTTCGATTCACGTGTCGATTGCAAGTGTAAAGACTAGTCGTAAGTCACTTCTTTTCATTGCAACATTGAACAGTCACTAAATGAATGGTTCTAAGTCAAGGACAATGTATATAACATCCTTTATCATCCTGTTTATCAGGAACTCTAGGCAACCCTCCCTAATTTTATTCTCATAATAAGAATCATCTGGCTGAAAGTTACTGAAGAATTTCCATGATGGAAGCAGAAGACTGCTACCGGTGTCTTCCCAATACTACTACAACATTTTAACTCTCTGCTACTGTGGCTGCCTATAGAAAGTACATTAACGGCTGGATTCGTGCATCATGTTAAGTCATCATATTCCCTTTGACGTAATGTGATTTGTAGTAATTATGATTTGTAAACCATCATCTATAAAGATGTGGTTTATCCAAATCATGATTAAAGCAATAATGGCCGAGGGTGTATGAAATTGTCACTGATACATATCAGATGTAATTTCCAGAGAATACGTTCATGCAGGGGGGTCCAACCTTGACAAATTTAGAACTTGTGGATTAAAACTACCAGAATTCCCCAGCCAGCATTCTGACAGTATCTGGCAAAACTTATTCCTGAACTTCACCTCTGTCTTTGCTCTACCAGTAGAAGAGCTATCCAAAGAGGTTTTGCTAACAAAGGGTGACCAATCTACCTTTAGAAATATCCTCCAAGGTATGAGGCTGGATATTTATATCTAATTATTTTTCCCCTTTCTTAATTGTTTTAAAAAGTCATGGTTGAACTGGGATCAAGTCAAGTTTAAGGTATGGTTTTCAGCTACCTTCCTAATCATGGCTGTGATCTGGCATAACATTACACCAGGGGTGTCAAACTTGCTTCGTAGATGCTGTTTATGGGTGGAGCAGGCAGATTTCCTTCCTGCACCTCTTCTGTCTCTCATTTCTCCTCTATCCCTGATAGAACAACCCTAATAGATGCATTCAGGAGATGAAGTTAATGCAGCTAGGAAAAACTAGAGCAGGAAGAGACAGACATTAGGGGTGAGTGGGGAGGTCCCAAATCCCAGCTATTCCAGATTTGCCATTTCTGTCTGTCACTTTCTCTGCTCACTGTAGCCCTTTGATTCTCCAAAATAGATAATAAAAAAAAAAGACCTGAACAGGTCTGTTTTCTGACTGCTAAATGGGGGGAAATAGGTGTGTTGGTGGATAGGATGAGCCCTGGTGGCACAGTAGTTAGAATTCTGCCCATAGCCTGGAGTTCAATCCTGGCGGGGCTCAAGGTTGACTCAGCCTTCCATCCTTCTGAGGTTGGTAAAATGAGGACCCGGATTGTTGAGGGGAAGAGGCTGACATTTGTAAACTTTTAAGAGAGTGCTGTAAAGAACTACGGAGCAGGAGATAAGTCTTATATAAGGAGATAAGCCTTAAGGTGCTATTGCATTTGTTTCATTCCTGAGGAGGGGAGGTGAAACCCAAACATCACATGAAGCCATAACGTGATTTGTTTAGATTAAATAATCAACTATGAGTCCTGTTTTATTAACGTGGGTTTATCATGCTGTCATCCCCCAGCCAGGATGGTTTACTGAGGAAGATGGCAATGACAAAATCACTTCCGGTTTGCCTGTTGGGTCGTTTTTTACCCTCCGGAGGCTTCAGGGAAGCATCCTGAAGCCTCTG
>JANHFT010002428.1:146341-156969 GCA_032467955.1 Pseudoxenodon macrops
GACAGGTAGGACATTGTGGCAGATAATTTTATGAATTATATTTAGATCAGACCGAAGGCAGCGTAGTTCTAAATTGTTTAAGCCCAAAATTTCAAGTCTGGTGGTATAAGGTATTTTGTTGCAAGTGGAGTGGAGGACTCTTATCGTGAAATATTTCTGAACTCTCTCAATTGTATTAATGTCCGATATGCAGTGCGGTTTCCAGACAGGTGAGCTGTATTTGAGAATTGGTCTAGCAAATGTTTTGAATGCTCTGGTTGCCAGAGAAGAAGCTACGCAATATTAGGTTAACAACTCTATATAATAGTATAATAATATTACATATGATAATAGTAGTAACATTTATCTCAAATTAAAGTCTATTGCCAGGGATTGTATAAACCACATATTGTTTTTGATCTTTTTTGAAAGTGTTTGCCACTAACCTTTCTAGGATATTTTCTATTCTAGTCCTCAGTCTTCTGGTGATCTGAACTTTCTACAGTGAGAAAGGCACTCAGAGGCTGTGTTCTTTCCTTCTGATCAACTGATACACCACTGTGTGTTGCCAGCACGACAACTAGAATCGTTGGTTTGGTTGTGTGAATGAGTCATTTTTCAATTCTCCTAGCTGCTACAAAGCAGCATCCTGGGACATTATAGACAGTAGTAAGAACAACCCCAGCAACATGGCTTCTGGCAAGTGGATATTTTGTGGTTGTCCATGTTCAGTAGAACAGCCAATTTGTGAGGGTATGAATTGAAGGCCATGATGAATTAAGCCAGGACGTATTCACAACTTAAAATCACCTCTTTTCAACTTATGTCGCTTTCTGTTCCTGAGAATAATTGGCACCTAAATGAGGCTGAAAGGATTGCAAACTGCCACTACTCTTGCTCATTTTTGTTAAAAAGCAGCAAGAATCTATTGAATAGAGTTGCAACTGTGGACAAGTCTCCCTTCACCATCCAAGAAAGAGCTGGAAAGAACTCAGGTCTTGCTACTAACCAAGGAAGAAATTGAATTTAAGAAATAAGAAAAAGGTTTTGAAAACCTCATGAAGGATGCCTGAATATCATTTATTGCCAATTACTATTCTAACCAACTCCTTGACAGCCAGCCTGTTTCAGCCCATTTGTACTGGTTATTTGGGATGATGTCATAATGTTGCTAGGCGCAGTTGCTAAGCAAAGAAACACAGGAAAGTGCCGAACTGCAAAAGTTCCACGTTAAGAGAAGCTTTTGAAATATGTAAAATAATAATGGATATCTGCTCTTGACACTAGTAGAGACTGGGGGAAAGAAGACAGATGAGCAGAAGATGAAAAACGTTGGCTAATCTCTTTCTCCTATTCTACTTGGAATCTCTACATTCAAATCATAAGTCTCAACCCTAAAACTGAAGTCCAGTGGATTGCAGTGAACCTGAAGTCTAAGAACAGGCAACAAAGGATAGAGAAATGGGAATAAGGAAGCAAACCAAAGAGTTCCTACTGCTGAACATAAAGAGGAAAAACCCAGAGCAAGCAACCATAAGTCTGTCACTTCCGATATATTGTCTTCTAGACATGATCAAGCTCACTTTCTGACATATAATCACATCCAACAACAAAGACTAGTAGAAACTATTCAGCTAAAGACTGAAGAAATAAAACACACCAACCTAACCAAGTATAGGAACTTACCCCTTGCCTATACAGAGAATGAACATAGCCCATCTGGTCCAAGGAGTCAATTCAGGTGTAATATAATAGTGTAAAAACATGCAACTAAGCACAAACGGCCTTTCAAAACTTTCTATCTATACATTGTGGGGCAGAGAAATTGAGTGGATGATTTCTGCAATTCTCCAGGTAAAGGAGATTCTCTCCATCAAAGGCAGGATTTGCCATTAACAGACAAGACAGCAGTTGTACTGATAGAAGCCACGGGAGAAATTCCCTACTGGTATCTTCTCCTGGCATTATGTAGCTACTTGGAAAACCACTGGAAAAATGAGAGAACATTCGTATGTAATTCTTGTCTACTTCTCCACGAAATCAATACAAGAACAGCATACTCCACCCTTAAGCACTTCTCCAAATTTCTCTTTTTTTATGGAAAGAATTCCTGCAGGAAGGAAATGAGAAATAAAGAGGCATAGAAAACACTGAATACTACAATGTAAGTATTTTTTTTTATGTTTATACAAGGGGTCCGCAACCTTAAACACTCAAAGAGCCATTTGGACCCGTTTCCCAGCTAAAAAAAACTACCGGGAGCCACAAAACCTGGGTGGGCATGGCCAACTCACCATCACTCACTTCCAGCAGTCACATGACACCCCCCTAGCCACGCCTACCCAGCTGGTCATTAGGGCAGAGAACGGTTGTTAAAAAACACCGGGAACCACAAAACCCTTTTGACAGCTCTCTCTCTCTCTCTCCCTCCGCCCCTCTCTGTATCTCTCCGTCTCTGCCTTGGCCACTTCTCCATCCCCCGCCATCGCCCTTACCTTCTCAGGCCAGGCAAGGAGTGACTAGGAGGGGAGGGCGAGGAGCGGGACCAGCCAGTGGTGGGATCACCCAAAAGGGAGCCACAGCAGAGGGCCCAAAGAGCCACATGCGGCTCCGGAGCTACAGGTTGTTGACACCTGGTTTATACCAAAGGGAGATGTTTGCATTGTAAATATTCCAATACAGTATATCTCACTGCATTGCAGTATTCAATATCTAAATGTTGGGAGAAGTGATGGGGAGATTGTCTAATATTCTCTCAAACTTGGAATTGATCCTGTTTGAATTCTTTTGTTGAATAAGCCACAAGCTAAGCCAGGAAATATCTGGATGACATCCACTCTGCTGCTGTTCAGGAGAGTGGTGAAGACCTATCTTTTTCACCCAGACTTTAGTGAGGGAGAATGAGACTCCATCCTGTCTATTGGTCTTGCCATCTTTTATTGGTGTGGTGTTTTTTTTTATTGCTGTGAGACATTCAGAGTCATTGGGAATTGGGCAGCAAATTGGGAATTGGGCAGCAATGATGATTGAATAAATCATCATCCTTAACACCACCATCACCATCATCATGG
Organism: Pseudoxenodon macrops; assembly: GCA_032467955.1. Lineage (NCBI taxonomy): Eukaryota > Metazoa > Chordata > Lepidosauria > Squamata > Pseudoxenodontidae > Pseudoxenodon > Pseudoxenodon macrops. The sequence goes on from JANHFT010002428.1 coordinate 149,392, forward strand.
AAATTTCTCACCAGTTAGAAACCACCATGCCATATTGGCTGATATGGGGACTAAGCCAATACAGCCATTTTCTTTCAAGTAAGTAACAATTGTCTTCCTTACACTTCCAGCCATTTCCCTGGAAACCTAATTTTGCCTTTTCAAAACTTTCTCTCCTAATTAATCCCTTGTTGTTAGTTGCGAAGTCGTGTCCGACCCATCACAATCCCATGGACAATGTTCCTCCAGGCCTTCCTGTCCTCTACCATCCTCTGGAGTCCATTTAAGCTCAGGCCAACTGCTTCAGTGACTCCATCCAGCCACGTCCTTCTCTGCCATCCCTTTCTTCTTTTGCCCTCCATCGTTCCCAGCATTAGGCTCTTCTCCAGTAAGTCCTTCCTTCTCCTTAGGTGGCCAAAGTACTTGAATGTGAAAAACAGTCATGTCAACTTTTTTTCAGTGTTGTAACTTTGAATGGTCGCTAAATGATCTGTAATGTAGTATATTACAGATATAGGTCTATATAATATAGGTCTACTACAGCTTCTTTTTCATATAGAAAAGAGACCAGATGCAAAAATGCTACAGAATTAAATAATAAACTTCAAATGAAAATAAATATCCCCATCTATCCTTAAGGATATTACTATTGATGAGTAGTGGTGGGAATTGTGCACAAAGAGTAAACCTGCCAACACTAAACCACACTTGATTTTAAATAACTCCAAAGAACACATATTAACAATTTATACCCCAAGCCCATCTGAGATCTGACATTACTCAATCCTGATTCATCCTAATCAGCAGATGCAATAATTCTAAATTTTAAAAAGTACCAGTAATGAATAACAAGGATGCAACTTTTCCCTCCTCTCTTTCAAACATCCTCTTTCCCCACCCAGCAAAACATTTAACCACTGCAAATCACGTGGAACTTGGAATATAATCACAAGCTCTTAATCGTAATTGCTTCCATATGCTCAGTGATGGGACTTGAGAGGAGAGGAAAGGAAAGAAAGAGAGAAATAAGGAAAGGAACGAAAGGAAAGGAAAAGAAAAGAGAAACAAGGAATGGAACGAAAGGAAAGGAGCAAAAGGAAAGGAACAAAAGGAAAGGAAGAGAGAAACAAGGAAAGGAAAGAAAGGGAAGGAAAGAAAAAAGAGAAACAAGGAATGGAATTGAAAGGAAGAGAGAAACAAGGAAAGGAAAGAAAGGAAAGGAAAGGAAAGGAAAAGAAAAGAGAAACAAGGAATGGAACGAAAGGAAGAGAGAAACAAGGAAAGGAATGAAAGGAAAGGAAAAAAAGAGAAACAAGGAATGGAACGAAAGGAAGAAAAGAAAGGAAGAGAGAAACAAGGAAAGGAAAGGAACGAAAGGAAAGAAAAAGAAAAGAGAAACAAGGAATGGAACGAAAGGAAAGGAAAGGAAAGGAAGGAAAGGAAAGGAAAAGGAAAGGAAAGAGAAACAAGGAATGGAACGAAAGGAAAAGAGAAACAAGGAAAGGAAGAGAGAAACAAGGGAAGGGAAAGGAAATCTGTTGAAGAAATGCAGGGCTGATTCCTTCAGGACCTCAGGACCTTCCAGCATTCTAATATTAGAAGTAGACATCAATGGCCAAATTAAAGCAAGAAAACAAGAAGCTATAGTGCAGCAGGTACAAATTACAACATTTTAAAAAATGGTCGCCAAGTAGTTTTATTAGACCCCAAATCTATGTTTTTGACTGAGATAAATAGTCCTCAATTTACAACCGTTTGTTTAGTGACCAAAGTTACAGCAGCACTGAAAAAAGTGACTTATGACCGTTTTTCACAGTTACAACCTTTGCAGCATCCCCATGACCACGTGATCAAGATTCAATGCTTGGCAATTGGCCTGTACTTATGACGGTTGCAGTGTTTCGGGGTCAAGTGAACCCCTTTTGCGACCTTCTGACAAGCAAAGTCAATGCGGAAGCCAGATTCACTTAACAACGGTTGTAAATGGGGCAAAAGTCACTTAACTGCCTCGCTTACCAGCAGAGGTTTGGGGGTCAATTGTGATCATAAGTCAATCACTATCTATACTGATCTAAGACACTAATAAATTAACCTTTGAATAATAAAGCATAAGCTTTGTTAATATTTTTTCTAATAATTGGAAAAGGTTGCCAGCCAGGGTTGGCTGAGAATAGCCCTGATGGAAAAGCTAATAATATTAAGAAGGTAACTTGGAAAAGGAATTAGATTCCTTAGTAACAAAAAAATAGTTCACATTCCAATCAAGATTGAGGCTCATAATGCCTGCTTTGTTGTTTGCCCCTTCATCCTATTGTGAAACTTCACCCAAATCCCACCCCCTAAAAAATTCTCCATTCCTTCTAATCCACGGCTAAACAAACGCCAAACTTCTGCAGGTGTCCCAAAAGAACGGAGCATTCGCTACAATCCTCCTTGTGCCATATTTCTCGCAAGGGCATTTTTCCCAGGAATTATATCACTGGGTGGGAACTCAAAAAAGAGGCCAAGTTAGACGGTTAAAAGAAAAAAGAAAACGCCGTTTTCTCTGGATCAGCTCTCCCTCTCCAGGGCTGTCCTGCTACTGACAGACACACGCACACACACACACCTAAAATGGGGTGATGATTTAAACAGGGCACCTTTCTAAAAGGTAATGATTGACAAACTGGGGGTCATCTGGTCTTGCTATTCACAGTGGGCCAACGGATCTCTGTTTGGAGGCTTTTGGGGCGTGAATAAGCGCAACAGCGTGCCTACCGTCCCTGTCTTAATATTTCCTTTTATTCCTACCCATTTCGTGTATTTATAACCATGTTTATACTTATATCTGTTATCTGATACATGCTTGACGAATTAAAATAAATAAATAAAACTACTTCGGAAAGCAAAGGGAATTTTGACTTAGAACCACTTTGGCCAGGTAGGAAGGATTATTTACAACAGAATCACAAACAACAACAACAAACAGAAACTTGATTCTTCACCCCCAGATCTCTCCTACAAATTTCCTGCCATGGTCCATTATCCAGTCATTTTTGTGGTGTTTTTTTTAACAGATTAACCGAATTGGAAGGGACCATGTAGGTCATCTAGTCCAACCCACCCAAGCCGGAGACCCTACACCAGTTTTGAGTCTAAGGATAAGTAAACAACGTGGTTCTACAAAACAGCTAGCTGATTATCGTCCTGTTTCTAATAGTCAAAAATCTCTGGTCTAAAGCAATCGCCTTATTTTGCTTAATTTCAGGGTCAGTCTGCCTTCTTTTTGTGTATGACTTCTGATGATCGCCTGGACAGGTCCCTGCAGTTCCCCCCCCCTAATGTTTTGGAGGTTGTTTGTCCCTGCCTCCTCTTTCCTCGAGATGAGACTGAAGGATTGGGTCAAAGCCATCCAGCTGCATTTGTAGTACCTAAAATGAGACTAGAACTCCTGGTCGCCTAGTTTCTAATCCAGTGCTTTTCACCACTACGGCAAATAACGGTAAATGTTTGCATTCTCCTGCTCTTTTTTTAATGAATGTAGAAGGAAGGAGAAACTGGGGGGGGGAGGGAAGTAATTACGGGTAAAATTAGTGGATAAAAGGAGTCAAGGACAATCCTCAATTTACTTTCGTGAAGTTTTGTCTTCCCAGCTGTGAAGAGAAGAATGACTTGCATATAGGAAGGAGGCTCAGCCTGGGTGTGTCCTTCCCAACAACTATGAATAGGTGGAAAACTTAAAAACAAAAATCCCCTTGATGGAGGACTTCCTGCCAAAGAGGAAATGAATGGCCCAAATGGGTGTTCAAAGATGCACTTAACGGACATGTTTCTCCCAAATGGCAAAACAACCCTTCCCCCCCCCCACACACACACTTTCCACTATTTGGTGTGGTCATGCTGATTAAAAATAGAATTGATCAAATTCCAATTCTGGGTAAAGGCAAATTCAAAATCAATTTCATGATTAGGATTTAGAAAACAGGGAGTGGATCCAAGAGAAGGCTTTTAATCTTTTCCATGAATATTGGCCACACTGGCCACTGATGTATTGCTTATTGATTATGATTAATATGTCTTATGGGAAGTAATAATTTATTTAAAAGTAATTGCGTCCCTTTGTCTACCTTTCTGTAACATGTTTGTGTCGCACACTTATGCGTGTAGTTAGCTGCGTTTCTTAAATCAATTCCTTTTGGGGGGCTGCCATGAATACACCGAATCATAAACTAACCACAGTGGCTGAGCTTGCACAGTTCTATAGGCTAAAATATAGTTGTGAATTTAATGTGTCATGAATAAGCTAAAGTGGCTTATTAGAATGCACACAAAAAACCAGGTCTGAATTCAAAAAGACAGTTTTCTTACGATCCTAGACATTTTAATTAGATTATTATAAATAGGGCAATCTCTACACTCTACAAGTTGGTTCCAAGCTCACAATTGGGGAATTCTAAATAAACTTGAGCAAAAACAAATGTTTATCCACTCTCTTATATAAGTATCCAGCAGGAGGGTTTTGTGATCTAGAGATCAGTTTTAAAATAAACTTAGCCATCATGCGCATTGCCTCAGATATTCCAGGAGATGGCGATGTTGTATAGTCTTTAATAAGACACTGAACTCTTAAATATGTATTAAAATCTTTCCTTTGAGCAAAAAATATATACGGTATGTTGTTTTACTAAATGCACAAATAATGATGCTTTAGTACTGCATATGATCTGCAGTATGTCAGATATACTAAAATATGCAATAATGATGCACATTATACATGTCTCTAATACGTGACCAAAATAAATAAGGATTTGTTTTAAAAAGTTCCAGAAGGTAATATATTAATCTTTACCAACAACACATTAAATATTCCTTTGACTGGTCACTCTTTAGAATGTCACAAGACACTTTGTTCTGTTTTTATATTTAGCACTCATTGGTTTTTAAAGTTGGATATAGTAAAAGCAAGCTTATTTGGAACAGAGTTTTTGATGAGAATATCAAACTATCCATGATTTGAATTATGAGAATTCATATATTCACTATCACGTCCTGTTATGACAATGTAAATACTGTGAAATCACAGTCTTTGTTTTCCAGTTTCGATGCCCCCACTTCCCTTCCTCACAAGTAGTATTTTGTGTATTTTTAAATTTTGCATACATACTATTTTGGGTGGGTGAAGGTGGTGTGAACCCAGACATCTTGGTTACTTTGAAAAGTTTTTTATTGCATCTCTCAAGATGTTTGAAATCCACTGTAAGAAGATCAGGATAAATTCACCTTGTTTCTTTGGTGGGTAAAAACATTTGCAGTCAAGTTAAGACTTTGACTTATAAGCTGTTATGGCTTATAAATCAGAATGGATTCTGTTTTTTAAACCAATTCATTAACAACAATTCCCTTATTCTGGATTATTCGGGATTTGAACCGTCGAACTGCCGACCTTTCTGATTGAAAAACTCAGCATCTTAGCCACTGAGTCCCCTAATTAAGGGATTACAGGATCATTAAAAAAATGTTTTTTTCCTTATATATCAATAGATGACTTATATACTACACAAAGGAAGGAGATATACAAACAATTTGAGATACAAGCACTTGGCTTATCCTTTTCTTCCCCAGCTTTAACTAACTCCTTTCATTTCCTTGATTTTCTTCTAGTACATGTTAGTATTAAAAAAAAAATCATTGCCTCCCTCAAAAAACAGGATATCATTCACTGTAAAGCTGTGAAGTTCACTATTTTTAATCCGGAATATTCGTATGTGTGTTTATCTCTCAAAAGAAGCCTGTATTTTCCCATTCTTTCTCTCTTTGTGCTTTACAAGAGAATTGTGTCTCCTTTGTGACTTTTCCCTGGTTCCCTGATGGAATTTAAAGGATGCGGATAAGTTCTCCTATCTTTTCTCATCCATTCTAGCCAGATCTATTCTGATTGGCTGATAGCCCTTCCCCGCTAGACCAATCCTGGCCACCCACGGTCTCCATAGCAACCTGTAAACATTGATCGGTTATTTTGCTGATCGCAGGCTGCCACGGACTTGCCCTTTTCTTTAAGCCAGCTTGGTACCCTGATTTCTGAGATGATCAACGTCCGCACAAGTATGAGTGGCCGGATATACAGTCCTGGCGTGCTTCTTGGTAACTGGTTTGAAGATGTGTGCCTAGAAGAGGTACAGTAAATAAACATTCTCCACCCTTTGCATTGCTCAATTCACCTTTGGTCTTCGTGCAAATCCCAAAAGCAATTTAATTACGAGAGGGAGGTTTGATAGCAGCAGCTCTAGATTTTTCTTAAGTTCAGGTTGACTCTTATAGTCAATGACTTGTTTGATTGCTTAATGTATTATAAATTGATTAATTTATTATTTGTTTGTTTGTTTGTTTGTTTATTTGAATTTGCCAAACAAAAATTAGAACAAGAATAAGGGAATAAAAATACAATGACAGGGACTATATAGGCATCAGTGGTGGGTTCAAGATCTTCTTACTGCTGGTTTGCTCAGGGGCGCGTCGCGGCTGCGCGCCCGAGAAGCAAAAACTAAAATGGCACCGCCAAAAGAACCAGCTCGGGGGTGTAGTAGGCCCAGGTTACTAACTGTTCTAGCAAACCAGGCTGCAAAGTTACTAACGGTTTGGTAGAACCAGACCAAACTATTAGGAACCCGCCTCTGATAGGCACGTTAGTGCACTTATGCACGCCCCCCCTCTACTCACCACTTAAGTATGAAGTAAGGTCCACGGAAGTAAATTTGTGGCTGAAACTCTGAAAATTTGTGGCTGAGACAATTGAATCTGCTAGGGCATTCCGTTTACAGCCTGATACTTGCATTATTTCTTTAAAGCCAGATTCCCTCTCCTTCTGCATTATTTGGTGAGTTATTTGGTGCATTCCAGAAATAAGAATGTAATCCTGCATGCTAAATGCACATTCTCTCTTTTTAAAAATGTATTTCTGTGAGCCATTGGCAACCTATACCAGTAGAAAGAGGCGGAATCTGTTGGATGGCCTTCCACTCTGTTGCATTGGTTCAATAAATTATTTTATACAAGAATTTACAGCAACTATATTCTTCACTGGGCATGTCTACAAAACATTGTTGTCTTCATTTGTTCTGTCCTCATAGGTGTGGGGAAACCTTTCCATAGTTCTTTTATGCCCTTGTTTTCATTCTTTAGAGTTGGATTTAGCCGTTTGGGCCGAATTTCCTAAGGAGGGAGATTTTATAAACCTGATCATGCTACAGTAATATACAGGATGTATATTAAATTCTAAGTTAAGCTTTCCCCCTCCTCCTTTTAAAAATAGGAATCGTTGAAAGATTTTTTATATAAAAGAGAAAATGGAGAACTACTAATCCAGAAATCACGAAGACTGAAAGATAATCTTTACAAGAAGGTATTACATCCCAAAACATGTTTGAGGGTTCTCTTAATTCTCTAGAATACTTGCATTTTCTTCCTTACTCATTTGCTCCTGCCATGGGGAAGCCAGATTCACTTAACAACCGTGTTAAGAGCCTTGGTGGTGCAGTGGTTAGAGTGCAGTACTGCAGGCTACTTCTGCTGCCTGCCTGCAATTTGGCAGTTCGAATCTCACCAGGCTCAAGGTTGACTCAG
>JANHFT010002431.1:13579-23847 GCA_032467955.1 Pseudoxenodon macrops
CATCGAATTGCTCCCGCAATTACCCGCGCGGCCGCATTCTGAACCAGTTGGAGCCTCCGGGTGCTCCTCAAGGGGAGGGAAAATGTACCCTGAAGCTGTTTAGATATGTGTATCTTAAATATTGTTCCTGTTCCCAAATTGTATTATAAAGATCTGTGGCTTAAACCAGTTTAAATTCAGAGGCAGTTTATGAGCAAAATGGTATCATGGGAATGTTGCCCTTTCCAATAATTAGAGAAGGAAAATGTTCTACTTTAGGAAACGGAGTGATTCATAAGTGCTGCAGACATATAATAATATCTGCAAAATCTAAACCCAACGCTTATTATTTCTGTACCAAACTTTAAATTCAATGCACATCCTTTTTTTAAAGGGGGAAAAAAAAGGCAAACAAAACATTTACCCTCAGGCAGGATTGGGGGGAAAAAAGCACCAGACCACCTGTTTAAGTACAGCACACCAGGTGTGTGCTGGAAGTTTAAATAATCACTGTTGTCACCATCTTCTCAAAGCGCCAGCTGATAGCCTGCAATTAAAATGTCAATTTATATGTTACAAGCATTAAAGAACAATTCTCAGCTTGAACCCACCAATGTTAATGTTTCCACAATTGCAGTTTCCAGCTACTGGAAGGTAAAATTGCACTGTGTAAAAATAACACAGTCCAACCTACTATCTAACTAACCATCTACTTGTGCGCCTGCTTGTCTGATCTGGGTGTATACCAAGGGAAAGACTGTTTATGGCTTGGAAGACACATTCTTCAGCCAGGGGTGGACAGATTCGAAACTTGTCAGAACAATGTCTGCTTGCTTTTGTTTCTTAGCAGAACATTAAGATCCATCGACCAGAGCCAGATCGACAGGCATGTATTTACAATAAATAATATGTCGCCTTTGAGCACATTTGGCACCCAGAAATTTGATTTCAGCACACAAACTTCATTTTTTTGGGGGGTAATTCTAAGTTTTATTTATTTATAATGGTTTCTTTTTCCTATTTTTTCCCCCTGTGTAATTGAATAAATACAAAGACCAGGAAAGAGATCGTTTTCTTTATTTCAGCTATTGAAGTCATTCCTATTATATCAAATCATTCAAATGCTTTACACTGAATCATTGCAAATTGTCCAGAAAGTCTGAGCTTCTTTCAGACCATTCCTACCTTAAGCTCAAACTTAAATATTTAATTTAAATATTGAAAGCTTTGGTACCAACATCCAACTATGAAGAGGAGGAGGAGGAGGAGAGGAGGAAGCAAAGTTTTTTTCTGTACTGTTTCTCTCTTGACAGGGGGAACTCAATACCATTGAAACCCCATCCTTTTCGTGGGCATCCTTACATGTGTAATCCATATAAAAGAGGTGAGGCTTGATTGCATGGTTGTGGCTGCCATCTTTATTTATTTTACTCCTGTGGACACTCCTGAGCCTGTGTTGTTATATTCCTTTCTATAATCCTGGCTATTTCTTTGTCCCCCTGACAAAGAGTCCAGCAAAATGACACCAATAATATTTAGAGTGATTATTGCACTCCAAAATAGAAATGTATCCCCCTTTAATGGGGATTGTGTGATAGAATTAAACCATTACGTTCTTTTCATTTCCTCCCATTGGATCTATGAACAGTGCAGATTTAACACTGTTCAGAGGCTGTAAATGAGACTTACACTTCAAAAGGTGTAAGATAGGGCCAACCAGTCATATGTTAATGCACTGGGATGCTACTTGGGGCAGCAAGAGTTGCAAACAAATAGTCCTCATCGTCTAGAAGCTGAAAAAGTTCCAGAAGAGCACTTTAAGGTATCAAGGGCATCTGCCCAGAAAAACCCAGCCGAAGAGCCCTCAAAACTTCTTGTGACAAATTTGCAAAATACATTCACCCATTTGCACGCCAAGCTGAATGGAGCCTGGATACATGTTTTCTTATCAGCACTGCTTTATGGTTGCAGTTATTCAACTTGCAAAACACATGGATATTCTTAAAGTCATCTCTGATACCTATTCTAAAATTCCACTGAGTTAGCAATTGCTTGAATAACTACTTAACAAATGTAAAAAGATATCCGCCCACTATCGCAGGTGGTTGGAAGTAGCCTGGCTGAAATTGGCAATGCGTTTAGGTTACCATTTGGTCCTCAGTATAGGAGGGAAGTTTGATAGACCCACAAAAGTAGGCTTTAACTGGACCAACTCTTCCATTTCATTTTCCCAATGGCAGGAATAGTCAAAGCTTGAGGGCAAAGTAACAGAATATAGATGGGAGTTTTACTCAGAATATCTAAGGGGTCTATCAGGATGACAGACTTAAGGGCATACCTTATTGTGTTATTATTTTGCCTGCTTGTATTAGTGAGATGGTTCACATCCTGAGCTCATAATGCAGGGGGGGAAATGACTCAGGAGAACTGGCAAGAGGTGGAAAAATAACTCCTCTATTTCCCTTCAACCAAATGGATCACCACAGATTTGGAATGCCTCATTTATGGTACCTTTCAGTGACTTTTGTCACCCACGGATCCAATTCCATAGGCATAATTCTCTGTGTGGAGTAAGTTAGTAACTGATTCTATATTAAACTACAATTGAAAGGCTGCAGGGCAAACTGCTACACTACCACATTTCTTCTAAATGACAAATCTCTAGCAAAACCCATTCTGGGTAACAGCTGCTGCTACAGATCTCTAAAATTTAGTTTATTAAAGGTAACATTTGTGACTTCCATTTATTGTTTAGCCCTCAAACTAAGAGGTAAATAAATTCTTTCTTTTCCTTTTTGTCCCTCACACGTCCAAATGTATCCTGGCCAAAACAAACCACAGCAGCCAAAGGCATTCAACAACTACCAAGAATGTTGACAGTGTCAACATTGGTGAAACACATAATAATTTTTAAAAATTGCATGTTAACAAATAACCATGCAGGATTTATTTCATTTCTTTGGGATTCCTTAACAGTCTGTTACTATTAGAATTTATAGGACTAAATCTGCCTCTTCTTCTTTCTTTACTGAAAATCTTTTTGTGCAAGTTGGCTTTTTAACATTATTTTTCCTCTGTTTGTTTCTATAAGAATGCAAACTAGTGTCAGAGATCAAAAGTAATTTTATCCACTCTGCAGTAGAGGATGAAAGAAGGAAAAGGGGAAAAATTTCTCTTTCAGAACCACCCTTTAAATTCTGAAAACAATAGTGTAATGCCATCTAACAAGAATTTATAACTATTACAGTCATTACATTATATTGAATTTAAACTAGTATTTTCAGATGGGAGAGTGGCATAACTGCCCTGTCAGCAAAAAGTAGAAATCAGAGAAATCATCATTATCATCATCATATGTAAAATGATCCACATTTTAAATCATACATTTGCTTTCTAATCTAACTTTCCTATCATGAAAAGAAAGTATGCATGTTCATCCTTGATTGGCCCCTGTTTTCTTTGCACCGTGTGGCTACTGAAGTGTTTTTGAGAGAAGTAGAGAAGGAAAAAAAACCTTCTTTTCAGAGTAGTGATCACATTTGACATTGTGAAGGTCTGGCATGGGCGTCTGGACCAAAGCAATGCCATGCCTGAGGGTTTGCCATTCACAAAATGTGGCTACCAATTTACCAGAAGACAAACGAATGAGGTAATCCTCCTTTTCCCTCTCTAATTCTCAGGATCAACACCAGTCTATCAGGGGTGGGTCCTAACTTACCTCACCGCCGGTTCGCTGCCTCCTGTGCCCCTGAAAAATCCCCCCCAAAAAAGGCTGAAAATAAGATGGCAACGCATGCGCAGTGCTGGAAACCCGGCGCATGCACAGAAGAAAAAGAAACCAAAAAAATTCCAAAAAACCATTTTTCCCCAAAAACAAATTCCCAAAAAAAACCATGGCAGCGCCCACGGAGCAGAACCAGCTCTGTGACATCACCAGTGGCCCACTACTTACTTAGAGAGCACTTAGAGAGGGCTACAAAGCACTGTGAAGTGGTATATAACTCTAAGTGCTATTGCTATTTTTCATATAACACTGCCATAATTGGGTATTTGAAAGAACCCTATTTAAAAAGGGAATCACAACCAGTTCTGGCTTTTTGAAGAGTGTTCCTGTAACATCAGTTGCTGCATTCACACATTACATTTTTAGCTACCCATTTAAAAATAGAAACATTGGTGGGGGGAAAATCCCCCAAACATGTCATGCTTGTGCAAGCTGCCAACTCAAAACGACAGTGCCCCCAAAATCCCTGTGAACGCTTTGCATGTAGTAAATTATGCATTCTACAGAGTTAATTAATTCCTTCTCTCAAATACAATTATTTCGGAGTAACGAGAATAATATTATTATTACATATGTCTGAGGTTTTTTTTTTAAGTGTTCCTATTTTCTTAGCCAAAAACTCATCATTTTGTTCCTTGCCAGTTCTTTCTGCTTCACCAGTCTTATAGCATCCCCAGATTATGTATTAATTCTTCTTTTTAAAAATTAAACATTTTTCCCAAATGAAATAATATCAAATTAAGCATACTGTACAAATCAGTGTGTAGGCTGGTGAAACAAAATCTTTTGCAGCATACTCAAGTTTCACTCTTGCAATACAGTAGAGATTGTTTGTTCCAAACAAAAGCAATGGTTTGTTGTTCATTTAAAATGCCTTTGAAACAAAGTAAAGGCTGCCTTTCAAAAAGCTCTGTTTTCTCTCCCCCCTCTCTTTCTCTCTCTCTCTCTCTCCTTGTAAAATAAATGCAATAGATATTCTCAAAAGGACATTATCATATACAGGGTTTCTGCTCCTCATTAGCATAAACAGGAAAGGCAAACAGATGGAGGGAAGGAGAATTAAACAAGAAGCATCCACATTGTCGTCCTTTTGATAATCACTGAAGCAAAACATTAGTTTTTGATGGTGGAAGGCTGGGTTTACTTTCTTCAAATATGATTCAGATTGATCCCTGAAAAAAAATAGGAGGGAGTGTTATGTAAACTAGAATTCTTGATAATAAGGCAAACTACAGTTGCATCAGCCTTGGGCTCTAAAGAAGCAGATTTTAATGAACTCAGAAGAAAGATAAATAGGATTCCACTGCAGGAAAACCTTGTGGGAAAAAGAGTTCAAAGCGGGTAAGAATTCGTAACATCGATACTAAGTGTACATTTCCAATGAGTATATGTGCGTGGGGGGCAGAGAGACAGCAGAAGTTACCAAAGTGGTTGTACAAAAAAAGTTAGTGAAAGGTTGAAAATCAAAAAGGACGGTGTAGGAGATGGAAAGAGGAGTCAGGTCACTAAGAAAGAACATGTCCAACTAGCTTCAGTTTGTAGGAAAACTGCAGCATAGAACAACCCGACGTTAATGAAAGATTGTAAGAATAGAACCAAAGGTAACGTTTCTACAGTTATGTCCAAAAATAAAATCTTAAAAAGCGAAGATATACCCAAACCTAAGCCCACTATACTGGAAATGAAAAAAGAGCAAGGTACCTTCTTTCACACATGGTGGTTGTGCCCAGAAGCGAAAAAATACTGGGGGAAAAATTATAATTGGCTGAAGGAAATAATAGGAACACAAATAGAATACACCCCAGAATTTTTTTTATTAGGAATATTTAAAGGGAAATATGATAAAAAGTCCAAATATCTGATTCTACATATAGTAACGGCAGCTTCTCCTTCGCACAATGTTGGAAGAACACAAACACAGCAATGGAAAATTTGCTAATTGCAAAAATTTACAAATGCGCGAAGATGAATAAATTAACAATAAAACTCAAAGGACAAAAGGATTTGGATTATTACGTAATATGGGGGAAATGGTACGATTGGATTGAAAATAAACAGATGAAAAGAAAATGTGTGTAAAAAAAATGTAGAATTGGATAATATTGTAAGATAATGTACAAACTGTATTAATATGAATCTAAGGTATGTAAGAGGCGGTAGTTCTGCTTAAGAAAATATTATAATAAGAGAGTACATGTATATATGTTTGGTTTTGTCTATTTATGTAAGTTTTTGTTTTTGTATGTTGTTTAAAAAAAATCTTAATAAACATTATTTTTTTAAAAAATCTTAAAAAGTAAAAGAAGAGGAAAGAAACAGGTTGCTAGCTGTTGAGTGAAGATGACAAAAGGATGACAGGAAAGATAGGGTTGCACCTATTTTGACTTGGTCTTTCCAGAGAACATGCCAAGCATTCTACTGGGTAGTTGTGAAGAGAAGCTTGAAGGAGCAACCTACAGTCAGGTTCCAAGAAATATGATTAGGAAGCACCTCTCAACGCAGAATTCAAATTGCCAGTGGTCAGACAGAATCCATCCTAGGCATACTGAAAGAGGTTTCTCATGGTCTTTCTGAAAGGTTAACCATGATCTGAAAAATCCAGGAGATTGGGTGTCATAGTAGATGATGGAAGGAGGGCACATGTGGTCCCTACTTTGATAAAGGATGACCCAAGGAACTGTAGACCTGTTCTGATCTCGAGGCAGCATCCTCGAGATCAGGACAGGCCTTTGCACCCTTTTACCCCCAGGATGTTGAGGAGTAGAGACACTTAGCAAGGGAGTCCATCTTCCCCCTTTCCCATGATTAGACTCTCTTAGCTTCCCTAAGAGAGGAGTCTCCTAAAAACCTTTTGAAACAGCTGCTTTCCAAGTGCTTTGCAGAATTAAATCCCCTCTCTCTTGAGCCTTCAAGCAACTACACCTTGGCATAGCTCAAACAGCTACTCTAAAAACGGTCCCCCACGACTTCCCAGGTGTATTCACAGACAGCCCCTTCAATTTGCTGGTGGTCCCAGCAGAAGTGTTGTCTAGATATCTGCAGTGAAACAAAGGAAGGCAGCTTTGGGACCATCTTTGCAACCTTGCAAAGGAAACAATCATTTAATTGTTTGAAAATAGACACCAATGCTTCGTTTCTGGGAGGCCACAGAACTCTCACAACCTAACTTATCTCTCTGGTTAGTTGGAAGACCAAATTAGCATGAATCCCTCATGAACTACGCAAAGAAGAGACTAGTTACCTTAACAACAAGTACAATTTTATTTACATGTAGAAATTTGATCCTCCTGGTCCTTATATAGATCAAATAAAATTATACTATTGTGTCTGTGATGGTTGCAGATGAGGAAAGACAGGTAGTTCTGTGGATTCCTACATGACTGGTGGATCATACAGAAATAAGTGTTGAAGATAATCCCATCAATTTTAACACCAACTTTGGGCTTTTAATAATGAGTGTTTGAATCTTAATTCCGGTTTACGGAACTGGCTGACATTGGCTTTGGAATTTTACTGAAGGTTGGTGTGTCTTCTATTGTACCTATGAAACAAACAGATGCACAAAGAGGTGGTTAGGACTGGAGATGAGAGGACAAAACCTCCTGTGCAAAGGAAGCCAGATCTTTCTTCTCTTTGGCAAAGCTCCCTAATTACAGCTTGCCAGAGGGGCCTTTTAGACTGTCACAACTTTTGGGTGAAAAGCTATTGTTAACTTTCAGCTTGCCCTGCTTTGGGTCCATCCCATCAATACAATTCTTCCTTTGTCTCTTCCCTGGTCTTTCTCCAGCCTCCTGACTGAGGTTTCTGGGTCAAGCATTACCAAATAAAAGAGTTTGCTTCAGAAGCCCAAGATAACTCAGTGGTCTACATAAAATGGGAGTGCCATCCAGGTTCTTGTTTCCTCTATTCAGAGAATCAAAACGGGCATTTAAAATTATGCAAGCATGCAACTTAAGCCCAAGGAAATGCAGGCATGGCCATCACCAGAACTGATGGCTGGGAGCTGATTATGACTTATGAGTAGGAAATCTCAAATTCAGATTTTGTTTCGGGCAATAAATTTGGCAAAGTATTACTTTTCCCTAGTTCAGCTCTTCCCTAACACTTGCAAATTGCAAATAGAAAGGCAATACCCATAAAAATGCAGAATTGGGTGTAAGAATGTTCAGCGCGATGGGGAACTTATCAAGGTCGCCAGTATTCATTCTGTCAAGTGTCGTGCAAATTTAAACCGCAACAGGCTTACAAATCTCTGTGATCTTATATGTCATTTTCACCAAGAAACACAGTTTTGTGTACACTTTTTCCTAATATTAGCCGGAGTAGCCTATAAAATGTATATTTTCCCTTGCCTCTTATGATAATATATCCTTTTAAAATGTATCAAATGTACACTTGATATGTCATTCTCCCCCATGGACATTCTTTTGACTAAAATAGACTAAAATCACAGTACAGAGGTGATGAAAGGCTACTGAAGCTATGCGTTAAGCTTCTGTGCCACAAAATAATGTAAATGGAGATTCTATGGGACAACCGTGACATAAGGAAAGTGAGCTTTCATGGCTTGGAATCAACCCTCTGTGTGGTCATTGCCAGAGGAAGAAGAATTTATTTCTTTACGTATTTAAATGTTTATTGTATGTTGCTTCTTTTTGCTCTAGCCCTGCCATATCCTCCTATTCCTTTTGGATAGCGGCCTCATGCCAAAAAGGTTGCCCAACTCCGGAGAAAAAAAAGTATCACTTTACTTAACAAAATAAGGAATGGAAAATGGCTATTTGCCATTTATATCTGATTCCATTTTTTCCTTTCAAAATATTCTGATTTATCTTTTTTTAAAAGCATTCAGTATTTTCTGTTTATTCTTTAGCTAGATGCATGTTTAGGATGGATTTTGACTTCATGGGAAGTGAGATCATTCATTCATTCATTCATTCATTCATTCATTCATTCATTCATTCATTCATTCATTCATTCATTCATTCATATCTATAAGCCGCCAAATTTATAATGATTCTGGACAGCATACAGATAAAACCAGCATTCAGTTCAGTAAAAAGCCAAACAGAGATGAAAGCCTGGATACTGAAATATTAAAGTATTGATTACATTTCCTCCTCCTACCCCAGGTGTCCAAGGAAAGGGTTTGCCTCTTCAAGAAGGACAGCAAGGTCAGGGCAACTTAAACTATTAGCACAGTAGTTCTCAATCTCAGCAACTTTAGGCTGCATGGACTTCAATTCCCCAAATCTCCCAGCCAACTAGGCTGCCTGAGGAATTATGGTAGTTGAAGTCTATACAGGTTAAAGTTGCTGAGGGGGAGAAACACTGTTCTAGGGGCCTGCTGTTTCAGAGGCCAGGTGATGTGACAGAGAAAGCATGCTGCCTGGGTCTCATGAGATGACAATGTTTTGTAAACGGGACCTGGAATATGCCCTGGTCTGTCAGATCTTATTGGATCGGAAGACACATTTTGAGAAAGGCACTTTCTCAGAGATTCCCAGTCCAGAAAAGAATGTGATTGATACATCAGACAAATTGGTACCCTGAGTCATAGATACTGTCTTCTTTTTGAGTCAGTCTCTGAGAGAACCTCCAAATTGCATATCCATACTATCATGAGGAAGTTCTACCTTGTTCAGAACAAACGGTGGAAAATTCATGGAACTGAGAAGACCAGAATCATAAGGCCACTCAGTTTTGTCAAGGTTAAGCCTAAGCGTTTTTTCCTTTTTAACTAGATCTCTACAACCTTTAGGAACTGGGACAAGGCCCCAACAGCATCACTTGGCCAGGCCAGAGTAAGATGTACAATTCAGCATCATACTTAACCTTTGTTGAAGGAGGACCTCGCTCAATGGTTTCCTGTAGATATTCAACAGAAAGGTTAAGAGTGCCAAGCCCCATGGTGTCCCATAAGACAAGGGATTCTAGATTAGAAACTGAATGAAAATTATCTAGCAGCATTAGGACCAGAACTACCAATGTTTGAGAGGAGGCAAACCTTCCCCCCTGCCACCTACAAGAAGTATAAAACATTCCTTCAAGAATGCATTTCCCACTGTATGGACTCAGTAACATGCTATTCCTTAACAATCTTAACTAACCATGAAGGACATGGATTTAAAGGACAGGTGGCCAAGTTAATGGTCCAAAGATGCTGACGGTTCCTTGGAATTTACAAGTAATATCTCCCAGATACAGGACAAAACAATGTCTCAATTAACATGCACAGAAGCACCCAGCCAGACTCTCTGAGCAGATTTGAGTGACTTCACCTGATAAATGCCTAGAATATTGCTCACAGTAGCTTTGAAGATGTTCCTATGACTTTGCCTTGCCAAACAGAGAGTGTGTCACCTTAAAAAAAGGTTGCTGGTTGGCTAGTTGCAGACACAATAATAGCTGAAAAATAACACTGTTTTCCTGCACCTCCATAACTGTCTGGTTTGGTTCTGCAACCCAACAAGACAGATACAGACTTCAGAGAATAATCAGAACT